>PVIH01014993.1:0-51376 GCA_004025045.1 Sigmodon hispidus
AATATATATTAATACAAAATTAAATATATAATTGCCCTATTTTACATGTGTCTACCTCTGTCTAAAATATTTTACACATTGATGTATATTAAATACATTGTCATTTACATAATACAATTTCTACCTCTAATTATTTATAATAGTCATAACATTTGTTGTACTATACACACAAGTTGTTTTATATAAATCTGTTTAGATATATTTTTATATATAATAATATATAGTTAAAATATTGTTGTCATGTGATAAAAAATATATATTGTAGTCAATTTTCCTAAAATTATTATACTTAAAATTATTTAAAAGAGCTATACACTCATTTTAAAATGCCTATTTTTACAATGTTAGCCTCACTTTCTTAGTTGATTGAGATTACAGATTATGATTACTCAAATTTATCACCTAAAAGTCAAAATACTCAAGTTTTTCAAAAACATGTTAAAATACACCCAATAAATAAGTGTCTTCAACCACTTCAGAGACCAAAAAAAATGACATTCAAGATTTTGTTATCTCAAATTTAGCCTTAAGAGACATGACAACTCCTAACATCACCGTTCCTTTCTCAAAATAGTGTTAAACATCACAGACATCTTACAAAGAGATTGTCTTGTTTGATAAATAATGGCCTAAGAGACAAAAAGACTACACTTGCCCCTACTGCTGTCAGTGTGCTCACTGTCCAAAATGGACCTACAAAATGAGAGATAGAGACTGCCAAAGCCTGCCTAGCCAAAATAAAACAGTCCTACCAAAAAATACCCTGCTTCTATAAAAACTTGTCAGATATCCTAGGCCAATAGCCACAAAGATAGATGCTCCCGTTATACAAAAAAATAATAGATGACTGTCCAAATAGTTAACTAACATTGTCTTCTCCTAAATTCTAAAAGTTACTTCATGCTTCCAACTTTAGATATATATTTTCCTTCTCAGTTCTTGACAGTGTTAAAAATTAAATAGTTAAAGTTGTTATTACTTCACATTTCAACAAAGACACTCAAATGTTAAAACTCTATTGTTTAAGATAAATAGCCTTAAAGCAATCCCTGTACATTTTCTCATATCAACATTTTAAATATTAAATTATACTTTGTAGTTGTTGTTTGTTAACAATAGTTTGACCTCACTTATGTTAATACCTTTCTCTTTCCCAGACACTGTCTTATGATGATCCCTATAATATATAGTTTTATACCTAGTTTAAAACCTTCCTATTTAGACAAAATGGGGAGATGTAGCAAAAAATCAAAAGCTATATATATAAACAATCGCGTCATAAGACTAGAGACGAGCAGGGTGTGGTTAACTGAAAAAGATTCCAAAAATAGACCTTCGAGGGAGAGGACCAAGACAAAAAGCCATCATTCTCTTGCGAGAGTTCCCGACTGGGTGCGCAGTTCGGCCCAGCTGCGAGAGAGTTTAGACGTACGATGTAGAGATAAAGAGTTTTCCTTAAAAAGGCTCCGGCGCACTGCAACCTTATCCTTTCATTTTCTTTTAAAACCGTCTCTATTTTGTAAGTAATTTTCACAAAATAAACCCCATTTAAAACACATCTCACAACAGGTTTTTACCGAGATAATATGTAGCTGAATGGAGACAGAAAGAGTCAGAGATAATTTTTAAGTAGTAAAAGACTAAGTTGCTATCAGAAGGCATTAATGTTTTCTTATTTTACCAGTTAGTTAGTTAGAGGTTTATTCATAATTATCCCAGATAAAAATGTTTCTTATCCAATCCCTTCATTACTCTGAGGTATTCCTTTTATTACTCTGAAATGGATTATGGGAAGGCAGGAAGAAAGAAAGAATTGCTTTTAGGAAGAACAGATTGCCATACAAGGGGTAAGCCAGGCTCCTCCCACTCTGTTTCTGTTTTGCCATGAGACCTTTCCCTCTCGTACTCTGCACATGGTGCTGTCTGCCAAGAGCTCCTTTAGAGAAGCCAGAGGGTGATACAGTTTACAAAAGGACATTAAAATGGGCCCTGATTACATAAGACTTATAAGAGCAGCAAATTTAGGGGCTGGCAAGATAGCTCAGCAGGTAGACACTTGGTGACACCTGACACCACCTGAGTTTGATTGCATTTGTACATGAACACACACACACACACACACACACACACACACACACACACTATCCCAAATAAATAATGTTTTAAAGAGAGGAATTTGGACATGGAGATAGACATACATATGATAATGGAATAAAGGTTAGAGAAAGGTATGGACAGGCCTAGAAATAATAAAGCATGCTATAAAACACCTAGATACCAGGATAAAGACCTGGCCAGTCTTCCTCATAGCTGTGCGGACCATCAACTCTACCAACTTTAGTCATGGAATTTAGCCTCCTGACTCTGAGGTGTGATAGCCTTGACAAAAAAAAATGACAGTGCCATGGTAGTGGTGGTGCATCCTTAGAGGAATTGGACTTCCTTGAGGATGTCAGTTTTGGAGCAGAAAGTGAGTCGGTCTTAGGCTGAGCTGAGGGAAGGTCCTGCCTTTTCCATGATCAGAATCCCTTAGGGCTGACTCTGAGGCACCTGGAATCCTGAAACATTTACAGTAGGGTGGAAGTCCACTAGTGTTTGTGATCATAACTAGAATCCCTGTCAAGTGCATTGAGCACTACAGTTGCACACTGGGCATATTATTGCTAGCTTTGAACAAAGATCAAAGCATCAAATTAAAGTATGGTTTTAAGTAATCATGTATGTCAAGGACATCTGCATTATTTTCTGTGCTCTGCTCCCCTCTGTTATTTCTGAATCTTCAGGGAAGTCTCTCTCAAAGTCTAGAGCTCAGGATCAGCTGTACTGTGATGAGGGAGTCCTGTATGTAAAATGAAGAAGATAGGGGCTGGAGAGATGGCTCAGCGGTTAAGAGCACTGGCTGTTCTTCTGGAGGACCTGAGTTCAATTCCCAGCCTCCTCATGGCAGCTAACAACTGTCTGTAATTCCAAGATCTGACACCCTTACACAGTTATACATGCAGGCAAATCACTAATTCATATAAAAACAAACAAACAAACAAATAAATACATAATGAAATGAAGACAATAATGTGATACAGGAACCAGAAGAGGCCCAAGGCTCAGTAGTCAGACATTTCTGGATTGGCCTAGTCCTCAGGTCCAGACCACCCACAGCTGTTTAGCTCCAATAATCACACAATTACAAACTGTCTGGCCTATGGCTCAAGCGTCATGTCAGCTAGTTCTTACATCTTAACTCAACCCATTTATACTAATTTGTGTTTTGTCATTTGGCTTGTGGCTTACCTGTACTTTTATATCTTGCTCTCTCAGTGGCAAAGTCTTTCTCTGACTCCGCCCTCCTTCCCTTTATCTATGTTTAGATTTCCTGCCTGCTTCTAAGATACCTTGCTATAGGCCAAAACAGTTCCTTTATTATCCAATAATAATTCACTGCATACAAAAAGCCATCCCAAATCAGCCCAGGCTAAATGGGGCATGCCGGGCTTGGTCAGCCCATGGAGGTATTAAATAGAGAAATCTGAGGGGCAGATCCTCAGCACACAGGATATGGGCCTGCAGGAAATACTTATAAATATTTGAATGTCTCCTTGGAAGTGATTAACTGGGTGAATCTTGGCAATCCATCTTGCTACAGTTTAAAGTGTATATAACTTGAGACTTTTCTTACTCAATTAAACGAGGAGATGAGGTTGCTCAGATGATGTCTAAGGACCTTCCAGGCTTAAAATTCCATTATTCTAATTAAGCAAAAATGCCATCCAGCAGAGAATAGCTGTCAATGTCATGTGCTTTTGTCTGCAGGGGAGGGAAAGCTGCCTCTGGACCCTCAGGCTAGGCAGCTGTAGCCAATATAGGGCTGCTGCTCTGTAAGAGGAATATACTGACAGCTGTAAAATGTGACAGCGCAGCATATGGAAAAGGCACAATTCTCCCAGCTAAAAAGCTAGTGGAGGCTGGTAGCAGAGTTAGGTGGAGTCTAAAAATCTCTCCAGTACTGCAAGCTTATGATTCCAGGAGGTTAGAGGAGCTAGTCAATATCAGGGCAGCAATATGGGACCATTTAGTTATAGGATACACTACTCCACATAACTTCAAGATCTCAGAGGAGGAGAATACCAGATGCATCAGCAAGTAAAGGTGCTTACAGAGCAAGCCTGCTAATCTGAGTTGGATGGGCAGAACCCATGCAAAGTTGCAAGGAGAGAAATCCACAAATTTGACCTCTGACAACCCCATGAACACTGTGACATTTGGGACCTCTTACATGGTATGTGCATGCACACAAATGAATAAATAGAAATCACTAAGTAAATGCCCCAGAAAGCACAAACTAAGCCCAACCTCTAGCACTAAACCATCCCTTACTTAGTTATCATTGTTTCTGTGATAGGTGCATTCTAAGAAAGTGATGGTGAATGGGAGGCACATATCTCTAACCTCATGACTCTTCTGCTTTCACAGCCAAGTGCAGCAATGAATAATCACAGACAGTGAGTGACAGGTGCTCTCACTTTCTGAACGTGTTAAGAGGAACCAACAGGAGCAAGCTAATCTAGTCTGAATGATTATATCTACTTCCCATAACAATTTTACCACAAATGTGGCTTAAGACAATGGAAACTGATTTCCTAACACTTCCTAATATATTTCTAGGGGCCTGGAGCTTGGGATTAACATGTTGGCAGCACCACATTGCTTCTGAAGGCCTTAGAGAAGAACCTGTTCCCTTCAGTTTGCTTTTTGTTGCTGTAATAAAACACTCTGACTAAAAGTGACTTGAGGAAGTTTATTTCACCTCATTGTTCCAGAAGGAGAGGACATAATGGCTGAGGACACATGGCAGGAGGCAACTGGAGCTGGAAGTTGAGAGATCACATCTTAAACCAAACATAAAAAGCAGAGAGTATGGCCTGGAGTCAGGTGAGGGTATAAACTCTCAAAGTCTACCCCAAGTAATATATTTTCTCCAGCAAGATACCATGTTCTAAAAGTTCCATAGCATCTTAAGTAGTAGCACCATCTGAACCAATTGTTCAAATACCCGAACCTATGGAGGCCATTTCTCATTCAAACCATTACACCTCTCTTGCTTTTCTTTGAGCAACTGGCTGCTGACTCTCTGGTATTCCCCAGTTTATAAAGTTATTACACTATCTATACCTGTATCTTAACATATTTTCTCTCCTCTCCTGAATCCACTTCCTTCCTCCCCTCTCCTTCCCTTTCTTAGCTAAACTTCTTATCTTGATTTGATTTGAAAGGATTCTATTTCTAAATAAAATTCCATTCACAGATACCTGGAGTTTATACTTCAGCATATTGTTTTGGGATATAATTTAACTCATTATAGGAAACAGGGATGTTTTTCCCAAGTTGGTTATTCTTATATTGGGAATTAAAGGAAGAACAGAAACTGTTGGCAAACCAAAATCAAAACCCAAATCCAAACCAAAACAAAATAGAAGAAGAGAGTTCTGGAAGAAATAAAAGCCCCAACAGGGGTTGGTGATAAGAAGCTCATGCATGTATCTAAAAAAAAAAAAAAAACAGCCTGTGAAGGAGGAGTAATGACCAGAGAGTCTGCTAGGGGCAGTTTTATATGCTACTCTAAAGAGCCTGGGGTTTATTCTAAGAGCATATAAAGCCATTGAAAGGCTTTAAAAGCCAGAATCATGCAAGGGCAGAAAAGTATCTACAGCAATGAATAGAGTTATGGAAGGTGGGAACAGGGAGGCAAGATGTCTTTGCAGAACGTAGTTGCGGTACCAGGTGAGAGAAAGTAATAGTGGCCATAGAAATGGAGAGGAATCGATGCACTCCCAAGGCGTTAGCAGACTGAAACAGTAAGACAATGTTATTTCTAGGACAGGTCTTGGTCCAGAGACTCAGAATGGAAACTTTGAAGCTTGAACATGCTTTAATCCCCTGGAAAAATTTCCATTATATGTACTAAGAAGTATCCATATAGGAGCTGGAATCCAGTGCCTTTTGCTAGTGATTGTTCAAAGATGTTCCTTAGTCTAACTTTGGCTTGCTAGAGAAACAGATTTGGCTGAATGTGCAAAGTGTTTTAATAACAAGGGCAAAACACATAAAATATATTTCTAGACATTTTTACAAAGCTAGAAAAGCTGGCAACATGATCACTGACATGTCTTGATGGTTCCAAGATGGCAAGAGGACCTTCTTGTTCTGTACCCAAGAAAGCTAATTTATCAGTCTTCCTCCAGAGTCCTGGAATTTATTTTTTACTCTGTCCAATTATGGTAAAAACTATGTTTATGTGTAGGCTTAAGAGCATGAAACAGAGAGAGAGAGAGATAGATAGATAGATAGAGAGAGAGAGAGAGAGAGAGAGAGAGAGATATCCTGCCTCATGTTTTTTATATAGCAAAGAATGACTTTGAACTCCGGGCCCTCCTGCCTCCACTTCTCATGTGCTGGGATTACCCATGTGCACCACTATGCCTGGAGAACTCTACATGCATTTCTGTGAAGTTGTGTGACAATAGTTGAGTACTGGAGTATTTCACATGCAGTCAATGTCTTTCTCTCTAAAGGCTTTGTACTTGACTCTCATCTTGTGTGCAGAGATAACAAATCTCTAAGGTGGTTTGGAGTCAAGTACTGAACTCTGTAGTCCCCTCTCCTGTTTATAATGCCCCCCCTTGGATCTAGCTATAGTAAATCTTGACAGCTTTTCCACTGACCACAGACAGTATTATCTGCACACGATAACAGGTGATTGTATGTCACACTTTTGGGGGATTCTCACAAACACAATGGCATCTCAGAAAATAAAGCTTGTCGTCAGCATCAGTGCTTGAAGGGTTTTATCCTTTGTGGGAATCTAGGCATCTCCTGCAATCCCTGGAAAGCTGAGGTACTTCAGGATTTGCAAATGTCTTGGGATTGGTTTGAATATCTTCTCTACGAATGGATCTCTTAACGTATGAAAGGAAACATTATAAATATCACCAAGTCAGCTATGGAAGCGAATGCCTCAGCAGAGACTGACCAAGTCTAATTGTTATTTGTTTACATATGGAGTGAAGCTAAAGTGGAATCATCTCCTCCTCAGTTTCTGGAGCATACCAGCTGCATGGCTAAGTGAGGTTTTATTTACAGGTAAGCGACTAAAAGTCTCATTTCGACTCATGAAGAAGTGACTATCATTATCAGGAAAGCCACAGAGAGGAAATTGCTACTTCTACTTTCACGTTCTCCAAACAACAATAAAATATTTATTAGAGCAAAACAAAAGGCTAGACTACTGTTTAGGTACTCAGAGTTCTGAGCGTCTCCCCCTCACCCCTGATCATTTAGCATCAAGCCAAGGAATGGTATTTCCAGTCCCAAACACTTGAAGCAGGCTGGTCCTAATTGTGACCTGCCTTGAAATGAATTCAGTGTTGCTGCAGTATTTATGGTCTCCTCCTGTGATGTGACAAAGGTGTTTTGATGGGAAAACATGAAGATAGTTTCATTAAAACATGTTTCATTCTTCCTTTAAAATGTAACTGAAGAACATAGGTGTCAAAGTAAGACCTGGAGGCCTGGGAGATGGCACAGTGATTAAGAATGCTTACTGCTCTTGAAAAGACCCAAATTCAGCTCCCAGAACTCATGACTGGCAGCTCACAACTATGTATGTATAGCTCCAGTTCCAGGAGAATGCCCATGATTTCTTCTGTCTTTTCTAAGCACCTGTACTCATGTATGTCCATACTCCTGACATAAGCATTTGCACTCATGTGTCTAGTATAAGTTTCTGGCTTGGCCTAACCCCAAGGTCTGAACCCACCCACCCCTGCTTAGTCCCCCACAGTGACTCAGACACTTATATTAATTACATACTGTTTGACCTATGGCTCAGGCTTATTGCTAGCTAGCTTTCTCATCTTAACCTATTTCCATTAGTCTGTCTTGTCACATGGCTCTTGGTTTACCTGAATTCTTTTACATATTGTTTCCTGGGTGACTGGATTGCATCTCTCGTGACTCTGCTCTCCTTCCCCTATATCTATACTTAGATTTACCACCTGGCTCTAAGATGCCTTGTCATAGGCCATAACAGTTCCTTTATTAACCAATGACATCCACAGTCTACAGAAAGACATCCCACATCACATGTGTGTACACACTCATGGCACATGGGTGTCATGAAAAATAAGATCTCTCAGGATTTGTCACATTGGGATCTTTCATGTTTTTCAGAGAATAAAATGGAGACAAAGTAGAGATGATATAACTGAGCTAGTGTTTTATCCAAGTGTCTGACATTTCATGTAATCCAACAGTTTGTTGCTGAATATGGTCATAATAAAACAGCTTTTCTTTCTTCCATTCTTCATTACAATGTTCAAATTTTATTGTGTTAGACATACATGCATGTAGATAAATATAAGCTATCAGGAGAAACATCCCCAAAACATGTTGGTAATTTTCACTTCAGTTCTCTGTTGCTATAGATGAATATTGCTGGGTAATTAACAGAAAATATACTCTTACTCAGCTCACAGTTTGTGAGGCTGGGAGGTCCCAGGTTGAGGAACTTTGTCTGCTAAGGGTCTTCCTGCTGGTGAGGACTGTCAAAAGGGTCCTCAGGCAGCACAAGTCATCAGTTAGTGAGAGCTATATAAAGGAATCAGAACCAAACCCGCATTTATAATACTCCCACTGGGAGATGATCTGATTCATGAATGAATTCATAAGTGGAAGAAGAGCTCTGACTTCATGTCATAATCACTTCTAGAAGTTCCACATGGTCCCACTCTTTTGTAAAGATAAACAAATTTCTATTAATAAAATTTCTTAAAACAATAAAATTAATAAAATACAAAGATTTATTTTATTAACTTTTTTTCCCCTGTGGGTTATGTTCCTTCAAATGTGAACTTACTCAAAGAAACAATTTTGACCAAAAGAGAAAACTGTACCAATTACCTCAACAAAGAAGTCATAGAACAGCATCTGGGCCACTGCTTTTTTTATTTAAGAAAAAAATTTTATTCACTTTACATCCCAACCACAGATCCCCTTCTTATCCTTCCTACCCACTCCCAGCCCCTCAATTGACACAGGACCAAGTCCCTTTTTCCTGCATCAAGGTTGAGCAAGGTGTCTCACCATAGGTAACAGGCTTCAAAAAGCCAGATCACATACCACAGGTAGATCCTGATCCCACTACCTGAGGTCCCTTAAATAGTCCAAGTTACACAACTGTCTTCCTTATGTAGAAGGCTTAGCTCAGTCCCATTCAGGCTCCACAGCTGTCAGTTTAAAGATTGTAAGTTCCCACGAGCTTGGTTCAGCTATCCCTGTAGTTTTCTCTATCATGACCTTGACAAACACCATTCCCTCCACCCTCCATGATCACGTAATCCCTCTTCACTTTCTTTGATTGGACTCCTGGATCTCAGCCTGGTGCTTGGCTGTGGATCTCTGCATTTGCTCCCATCAGTTACGGGATGAAGGTTCTATGATGACAGTTAGATAATTCACCAATATGGTTACTGGGGTAGGCCACTTCAGGCACCCTTTCCACTATTGCTAGTAGGCTAAGCTGGAGTCATGTTTGTATTTCCTTGGGATTTCCCCAGCACCAGGTTTCTTCCTAACTCTATAATGTCTCCCTCCACCAAGATATCTTTTTCATTTCTCTCCCTCTTCTTCCCTCCCACATCTTGCATGGTCTCACTCTTAATTCTTTACAATGAAGAATAAATTTTACTACGGGTTTAGCTAAGGAGAGTCAAGCTATATAGCAAGCAATATGCTATAGAAGTGTCTGTCCAAGAATCAATTTTATAATGGAGTCAGCCAAGGAGTGAAGGCTGCCACCTCAGGGTTGGCAGGTTCTTGTCCTCACTGGGAGGAACTCAGGGTCAGCTTGATTTCTAAATCAAAAGACTCACTTGTTTCACCACAGGCTCCCTTCTCTGCCCACACTATTCCCACCTGAAGGCTTGGCATCATTAATCATCCCCACCTTTCACCACTCTGGGAAGCTCAAATGGCTGGTTCTCAAGATAAATACTCTTGCCTCTGATGAAGTTGTTACTAACAGAGCAGCTAAGCTGTGGTCAAAAGATAGGTTCCCATTCTATGATGCTCAACATCACTGTGCACCATTGAACAAGCAATGCCAGTAATTTTTCTCTTGGATTCTCCCCACTTGTTACAGGGTGGTGTTGGAAAATCTTTTTTCAAGTCAAGTACTACTGTAAAGTTGGAGCAGTGGGCTGAAGATGGGGAGTGAAATGGGCACTTTCCCTTTTCAAGCTGAAAACAACTAGTACTTACGTCCATTTGGTAATGTAGGCGTATAAATGTGTTGAGTTGTTAAATGGTGTTTTGGGATGAAGGGAAAGCCTGGTAAATGAGCCTGTAGTTTATTTTTAATGTCCATTAATAAAAAAATAATAATCTTTGTTTTTTGCCTGAAAGTATTGACTTTGTACCATTAACCTCACTGTTGAGCATTACTCAACGGCCATGGCAAGTAGTTAGAAAATGGGTGCCAATCCTTTGGTCTGGAGAAATGACATTGGCCAAACAATGTGTACCTACTGTGTTCTTTTTTTTTTCTTGTATCTCCTACACCATCCAGCATGGTAAGAGTAGAAAAGTTAATTTTTTTCTTTTGATGATGTAACAAATTAATGTTTTCCATTTTTAAACTGTTTGTTCAGTTTGGAAAAAATAGTCAACAACATGAGATGGAAACATAATTAACTCCACAAACAGGTGGAATATGGTGTTTAATTCAGAAAAGAAGCTTATTATAGATTTATGTAGTTGAAAATATTTTTTTTCCTAGAATTTCTCTTCATCTGTATTTGTCACTTTCTAGGTGGACATTGATTCTTAGGCCTGGTGATGTTCCAGCGCTTCCCATTTCATTAGGTGCAATGTTTTATTGTGATTACATTCAGCTGCATTGATAACTGCCACAATCCTGGTTTATAACTTATTCCAATAATCATTATTGCTAAATACTTCTTTTACTCTCAGAAGTATTCTGGATTAAGGGAAAATGTATTTGATGGTACAATAGTGGCAGAACTGTTTATGGGGGCAACCAACAAGTCCCTTGGCTAATTTGAGGCCTGCTCAACAGGAGGAAGTTTGTGTCTAGTTCTGGAAACATGGTCTAAATCATGGCTAGGAAATTGGATGCCCAAGATGGGGGTGAGTGCTATTGATATTGTTTGACCAAATGATCATATTGTCAAGCTGTCTTCTAAATATTTATTTTTCTCTGATTTGTGTTGCTTTCAACCATGGTCAAAAAAGCTTCTCATTTCTGTGGCTAGTGGGTAATGCAGAGCCTCTTATTTGTTTAAAATGCTGAGAATAAGTGACTTGGAGTGCTCATCCATGTAAGAGCCAGAAGATGGGGAGAAGTATTGTGAAATTCTGTTCTTTGAATGTGATATAGCCCTTGCAAATATCACAGCAGTTGTTGTTACCTGCACAAAAACCTGCCTAAAAGCAAGTCAGTTAACAATTTCAGCATAAAGCAAGGATGATACACTGGAGATCGAACTTCTACCTGAGGAACTATTGTCAGTCAGTGACTGCTAAGGCAGGGTGAGGGGCTTTTCTTTGAGGAGAGTGGCCGCTGGTATGTTTCCAAGTGGAGGAACCCCCACCCATGTACATATGGGCAGTACAAGTTAGATATAGTGAGTTATGACAAAAAGATATGAGTTTGGGAGTAGGGTTTTTTGGGGGGGCAGTATCTGAGGGAAGTTGGAGAGAAGATGCATGTGAGACTATGACCAAGACAGATAACTTATACATGTATGAAATTTCAAAGAATAAATAATGATAAAAAGTATCCTTCTAGGGATGGTGATATAAATTCCAGTAATACAAGACAGAGACAAGTAGATCTCTGTGAATTAATAAGTTCTAGGCTGACAATAGCTAAATAGTGAGATCTCTTTAAAAACAGAAAGAAAAATAGAAAGAAAGAAAGAAGGAAGAGAAGAGAAGGAGGAAGAAATGGGGAAATGGAGGGAGGAAGGAAGGAAAAAGGAAAGATGGGGAGGGAGGGAGAAAGAAAGGAAAAAGAAAGTATTTTGAGAAAGATGAAAAAGACAAGATGTAACTGGATGACGTAGTCCACATTCCTGCCCTGGGTTACTCAAAACATGCAATCTAGTAATCAAAAGTAATCAGAAATATTTTCTGTGGCTCCAGAAGTCCCATGTGCTTTAGAGGCATGTCCTTTCTTTAAGTGTCCTGCAAGGCTAATCTGTAAAGACCTTCAAATAAGATTTGTTTATTTTTTTTTTTTAGCTATTTATTCACTTAAATTTGTCTTACATGCTTCTGATGCCAGGCTGGTTTTAATGGATAAGGGTCAAAGAGACCTTGAATTGGCCAGGTAAAATTTTCATGACTAGGATGCAAGAAGTACTAACTGGCACCCACCTTTCTTTGTCACAGTGATATGAAGAATGGGCTGAGGGTCTGTGTCTGGGTATTTGGCATGAAGAGGTAATGAATGCAGGACTGAAGGAGAACTTACTTGAACTTGACTTTCAATTAGAAAAAAGATTTTCTTGGATATATCCAAAGCTTTAGTCCATTTTGCAAAATAAAAGGAAGGGCAGTGTAGTTATGGATCTATTTGTCCTTGGCAAGGACAACGAAGGAACCAGGAATGTGGCAACCAGAGCCTCTAAGAACATGTGAAGTGGAGACTCCATTCTCTCCTTGACATTGGCTTACTAGTAGGTATCAGATACAGTCCTCTAAGAGTGGATCACCTTTAGAGGGGCTGTAAAAGCTTAGAAAAGGAACTTAGTAAAGATATTGAGTAGATTCATGAAGTGGGCAGGGGACTTGTTTTATTATGCAATCCTTGTCTGAACCTTGTATGTAGACCAGTTTGGCCTTGAGCTCCCAATGATTTGGGTGCCTCTGCTTCCCAAGTGTTGAAATTAAAGGTATGTGTTACAATTACTGGTGAAAATGATATTTTAGACATAATAATTTACCAGTGTTATATGGGGAGGGATGTGCATAGTTGATACACTGAATAATATTGTGACAGATAGCACATGGAAGGGACACCATAAGTGGTGCGTAGCATCCTCATAAATAGTGCCTAGCACCATCAACATTGCTACCATGACCACCACATTTGTCATCAACACCATTGCTAATGTCATTACCACTATTGTCACCACTACCATAGCATATATAACCATCATTATCACCACCATAATTAGTTACCATGACCATCATGATTACAATGACCACCTTCATCATCATCATTACTATCGTTATCATCCTTACCACCACTAACTTTATCACCACCATCATCATCATTACCACCATCACCATGACAACCACCATCATCATCGCTGCCACTACCATCACCACAATCCTTATCATCACTATGTATCACCACCACCACTACTGCTCTCATTGTCACCCTTACTAGCATCATTATTTTTATTTGAGGGAAGTCCTGAGACCAGGGATAAACTGGTGGCTTATGGGAGATACTGTGGGAGGAAATAGAGAAGCTTCTCTGGGAAGAAAGGAGATTCCAAATTATAAGGGCTGTGTATAGATACCTTCTAATGGATTACCCTGGAGAAGTTGAGAGCACAGAGATCAGCCACATGAAAGCTGATTCAGGTCAGCTTTAATAAATCTTCTCATATTAGAAATGCCGAAGCACGAATTAGAACATTTCATGAAGGAGTAAACCCTTTCACGTTGGAGAAGCCAAGCAGAATCTAGATGACCTAGGGACATTGATATCACTGATATGAATGTACAAGAGAAGTGAGTTTTTTTCTTTTGGTCTTAGCTTTCTTGCAAGAACTTTGACAAATTCAGACTACAAAATGAGTTATAGTGGTTGGAGTGACAAAAAGTGTCATAGCCTGTGCCAATAGTTCTTGACTACGAACTCTGCTTCCAGAGAATACTTGCCAGTAACTAGAGATATTTTTGGTTATCACTCTGTGGAAGGATGCTATTGGTTCCACATAAGCAAATACCTGGATCTACTTTGTTCTGGAAGGTGAAGAGCAGTCTCTACCACAAAGAGCTGTGCAGATGAAAAGGTTTATAGTGCTAAGATTCAGGAACCCTGGTCTATTCTTAGGAAGTGTGTTATTTTCTTCTGTTGAGAAGTGAAAAGAATTTTGGATGGCTAAACAGCAGGATCACATTCACCAGGTAGGAATTTCCTAGGATAGAAGGCAAAAAATTCTGACCAACATACCCTTTCCATGGCAATGGTTATTCATTTTCCTCAAAGCTTCTTTGAAGCCAGTAAAACTAGTGAAGAAATGCCTTGAAAATTTGCATGAAACTCAATTTTCCTTGATCTCCAGTAGGCTGTGTTGAATTTACCTTGGGTTTAGCCTGATTTCTGAGGAGTCATGATGTCCTGGAGTGTTGAGGATGAACACAGAGGATTGTTTTCTAGATTTTTTTTTTAACCTCAGTGTTCTAATTTCTTTATTTTACACATGACTTATGAATAGTTAGGGTAACCATTTAACCAGTTTGCCCAGATCAGTTATGATTAGCTCATAGTGTACTGGAGTAGCCAGCAATATACTTTAGTTTTCATGAAAAGCATCCTGGCTCAAAGAGTAGATCACATGACACCCTAATTTTGATCCATTAACACCATAGTACACTTTTAAAGACTATCAATAGCCTGAGTTGTATCTATTTAAAAACAAGTTTCTAATAGTATATGCTTTGATTTATCAATATTTTACTGCACAATATTGAATAACTTCACTAGGATAGGAATATTTTCTATGTCTGAAGCCACTTACTCTAATATTAACAAGCCATATTTTAGGCTTGTTTGTGTAGACCCTGGAGATTGAGTTTATGTCCATGCACAAAACTGAATGACTTGCAAAGGACCTAATGTCAGTTCATTGTCCAACACAATAACACATTTCTACCAAATAGCTCCTCTCCACCTAATATTTCATATAAATGTCTGTGAGAGCACAGCTATCTTGACGTTAGTCTTTACATCTCAGTTTGTCTTTGTCTCTGTGTTACAGGGCAACACTCAGTACTTTTTGCTATGCATTTCTCAACTTTGCCCTCTAAACCACTGTCCTTGCTTTCACTTTGATTCCCCCAAAGGGGCAATTTCATTGGTCTCCTGAAGGACACAAAAATGATACATCTGATTAGGCAAATCCATATGTTAAAATTTTGATATACAACACCTCAACATTGAATACTTTTAGCAGAAAATAATATCTATTCTATGGCGCTTTCTGATCATTAAGAACATAAACCACCTGCTATTTGTCTGGGTGATGTGTTTTTCTTGCAATGTGATATTCTACATTGTCCTCTTCTCAGCTCTTTGGGGGAGTTGTTTGTTCAGCAAGTGCTATGTATAGTAAATTGCCATATGCATTTATGTTTCTATATAAATAATGAACAATTCTACACTCACAGACACTGTGATAGCTACAGAAATAATATATATCCCCTATTTTTGAGCAAAAAAAATTGTACAGAAGAGTTTTACCTTGCTTCAGCAGATACGATCTATCAGTTTGACCATGACCTTATTTTTTTTTTTCCTGGAAAGAGTAGTACAAACCATTCATGTGATTGTTCAGAAAACATACTAGTTGTTTAGAATGCAAGAAAAATGTAGTATTCACTATGATGAGCTTCAAAAATTATATTATTTTCTTTTCCTATTTAATACCCTTACAAATTGGAGATTTCTACGTTAAATAATTAGAAGAGTCCTTTCAGATATTTTCATTGTCTTCACCATGTAACATTCAATAAACACCATATATCAGAAGAAGACTGCATTGGGGTGGGGGAGTAATAATTTAAAATAGGCTCTGTAACTTACTGCCTGTCTGACCTCTAGCACATTACCTCACTTCCCAGTTCTCTTTGCCTTATATCCTCTTCTGTGTGTGATGTTTGGAGTCAGACCCATGGCTTTACATATGCTATTTACATATTTTTTTAATCTAAAGTGTCCTGTCTCAAACAGTAGATCACATGGCACCTGAGTTTTGACCACTTGACTTCCTTAGTGATGAGCATTCTGCCTCTGAGCTGTGCTCCCAGCCCACTCACATGCTTTATGAAGCTGACAGAGCTTTTCTGATAAGGTCATTGTGGCAGAAGATGAGACAGTACATATACATGTCTAGCAGCGGAACAGAGTAACTCAGAATAGCGGAGCAATTTTCCTTTGTAGGTGTTTCCATATTTCCACCACTGTACATCGCATAACTCAACTGTCATCCTCTGTGCAAGCACCTGTCCTCATTGCTGGATGATGAGCAACTTAAGGCAGGAGCCAAGCGGACTCTTACTTAGCTTTCAAGTTTAGCAGATAATATGCATCACACACACACACACACACACACACACACACACACACACACACACACACTCTTTTTGTTTTGAGACAGGGTCTCACTTTGTAGCTGCCTCTTAATGTAGTTCTCCTGCCTCTGCCTTCCAAATGCTGGGATTACAGATGTATGTCATTGAAGTGTGATCCTAATTAATTGAGAGTCAAATATCAGGGTAAAAACTGAAAGATCAGAGAAACAAAGGATCAACCACAGTCACTTCCTACCTCAACAAATTCTCAGACCGAAAGGGGCCCCAGGTCCTGTTTTCACCCACCTTATCTTCCCGTCTCCACTTCCCAATTGTGTTGTGCTGGGATAAAGGCCTGAGCCACCACCGGCCAGTTTCTATGGTTAACATGTAGCTACTTCTACCCTCTGATCTTCAGGCAAGATTTATTTGTCAGAACACAAAATATTACACAACATGTCATCATATCTGGTTCCAGTGTGCATTTTTTGAATAATAAACCAGTGCATTTGATAGTTTCAGTGTGGTAACTTGTTATTTTTTCCCATCTATCTCAGATAGGGGTGGTAGGGAAGTGAGAGAGGGTAGAAAGTGAGATTTGTTAAGTATTCATTGTATACAGGCATAAAATTGTTTAAGAACAAATTTTAATATTAAAAAAACCAAAAAGATCCATTTGAAATCCTAAATTATGAAGTAGTCAAAATTAGCTACTAACCTGCATATATAAATGTTTTATTTGACATTATTCCTCAAATACCACAGGGAGTTGGTCTATGGCTACAGAGCACATGCTGTTGGGAGCCTTGCTGACATCATCTGTACGGGGTGGTGTATCCAACAGTGGTGAGTTGACTATACAGGGACTTATGAGGATTTCCTTTACATTAACAAGATTCTCTTGTCCATAGGCATTAGGGTAAACCCACACTACAGGTTAGGTATCTTGTCAGTGATAGGTAGTCAATAGGTGTGTTTTGGGACCATATAAATACTAACACTACTAATCCTGATTCTAAAGACAGATCTTATTCATAGCATTGCGGGCCAGGTCAGTCATGACAGTGTCAGTAAGGGGTTATGTGACTATGGCGACACATATAGGATATGATCAAGACTTTCCCATAGGCCTTTTGAAAAGGCTCTATTTGATCTGACGCTTCAGATCCACTTTAACCATTGGAAGTCAGATTTCCCCTTTCTTATGTCTTGTTCATGTTTGGAAAATATGGGTCATAGCTTGGAATCTGGATTTGAAGGTTATTGGACTTATGTGAACTTAACACTTTATAGCAAGGGACCAAAGAGGGTTTCTTATGAATATTTAATAATTCTTGACATTTTACTAAGGAAAAGAACATCAACAAAATGTAGCCTTCAATATATAAGGCCATGGTGCCAGAAGGTCTTAATTGCATTGCAGACAGAAGCACAAAATAATTTATATGTAGTAAGCTGTTTTCCAGAATGGTTAGAATATAACACTCTGTTATGGTCTAAATATAAAATGTCCTCCCAAGTCTCATGCATTTAAACACTTGATCTCTAGCTGGTGCTGCTATTGGTGGGGGTGTTATAGAACCTTTAGGGAGTATGCCCTTGCTGGAGGATGTAGGTCACTGGGGAGAGGTAAGTCATAAGTCTATTCCAGCCATGCTTTTTTTATGGTTGTGAGCCTAGCCTTTAACGGCTGAGTCATCTCTCCAGCCCCCAGCCATGCTTTTAAACCAATCTGTCTCTCAGTTTCCTGACCCACCAAGATGTGAGGAGTCTTGGGTCACATGCTCCTGCTGCTATACCTTCTCAGAAACAATGGACCACACCCCACAAAAATTGTGAGCTGGAACAAATCCTTAAATTGTTCCTTTCAGGTCTTTGGTCATAGAGATGGGAGAAGCTACTAACACACATTCTGGTAAGATGGAGAGATGATGGAGCTTCCCTTCCAAAGACTGTATTTAAGTTTATTAAAATTGAACTGAATGGAATTTTCTCTCTGACAATATCAAAATTCTTCAGTTTTAACTTGGAAATTATGAACATCTGTTAACATCAAAGATATGTAGCGAGAAGTTCTATTAATAGAATGTGTTTGCCTGTTGTGAGAGTGTTACAACCAAGAGCTTGGAGTCAGTGCAGGAACAACAGAGCTAAGTAGACCAATTTGCATGACAGCCAGAAGGTTTCCAGAAATGCATCCTGTCTCGACAGACATCTGCATCAGCACCCAGATTCTGTCTGGTATTAGAGACCAGGTACTCTCTAGTTTCTCTGCTTTATTTTCCTGATGGAAAAAGTCCAAGTGGCTCTTGCCAAGATGCCCCTGCCCTGATAGAAATACGAGTGGCCTAGTATGTTGGTCACAGGCAGGGAGCATGGGGAAGGGCATGTTTTCTCCATCCTCCATAGTATAAGAAGACACATCATTTGGTATTGCAATGGCTCTGGAAGGAGCATGTGATGACCATGATGACATCATATGGTGTGTGCTTTCACTGGTACTACTAAAATTTGGGTTGGCTTTAGACATCTTAAGATCACTTATACCAGTACTAGTGGCAATAGAAGTTATCAATATCTAGCTAAACTGAAAGCAGCTGAGGAGAGCAGTGATTGTTTTGGTTCTGTTCTGAATACCTGGGGCTAGAAGATGTCATTGTTAGATTTTCTTCTGTTTTCTTTTAGGTCCAAGAGGAGCCTAATGGGTGTCAATTGCTCAATTCATAAGGAGAACAGATATCTTAGGGTGACTTTCTGTAGATCCCTGAACATCAGAAAATGGGATACTTAAGTATATGGGATAGAGGCTCCCTGGGATTCATGTTACACAGACCATGGTCAGAGAAAGGAGCTGTATGGTACACTGTGATCATGAGTATGAGTCATGATCAGACACTTAGAGTCTGTTCACTTTCTATCCAAAGCAGTAGTTCTGAGCTTGCTAAAACACACCTGAACAAGCAAGTAGGTAAGGAGTAATACAGATGGTATGATCTTAGATGTCTCTGTGTGTAGACAAAGCCCCGAGCTTAATGGACCCCTCAATAACTGTTATCTGGGTCATGAGAATGGAGCTCATATAATAGTAGAGCTGAGTGATTTGCATGTAGCCAACTGGTCATTACAAGCAACACTTTCATGTTAAAGGAAAGAGTTAAAGTAACTAACAAATGTACAAACTCAAAGTCCCCTACTTGAAATGATCTCATTCACGCGCGCGCACACACACACACACACACGTGCACACACACACCCAAGCACATGCACTTTCCAGATAATCTTTATTTTCTTCATGTTGTTCTCTCCTAGGAATTTTAAGCAGCTGAAATAAAAGAAAAATAGATTGTGTTTGTAAGAAAACAATTGTCAGTGACATTTTCAGGAGGAATGGAATATTAGCTGAGCAATGGTACAGATGTTAAAAAGCACAATACCTAATACCCCACATTTATCTTATGAACTTCTTAATACTAGCAGGGAGGGATTAAAAAATTAATCTGTTCTTCCTAAGCAGTGGATTTTTCTTATTTATTACTTATGATGATTGTTAGTCAAGACGATCATTGTAACTGTTCAGGCAGGTGACAAGTGCTATCAGATTGGAGTATAAAACATCCATGGTTCCTTTCTCAGAGTATCTGTAGGTAACTGCTCCATCACCTGGCTAAGGTCAGGGCAAGGACACAAACCTGTTTGTGTAGTTATGCACTGTACCTTCTATTATAGGACCTTGTGAGGAAGGTCTTTGTTCTGGCATGGCCAGTGTTATAATTATGATCTAATAGAGAGAAGTGGGAGGTTTACAGATGTACAGAACTGAGCCACAAACAGGCCCCAAAGCTGAGATGCTAATTGTGTGGCTCCAGCCTTTGCTCATTATGCCATCTGCCGAGCTAACCCTTACCTTTCTCCGTCTATGTGATGGCTGGTGTTTTCACGCACCACATACTGGCATGCACATTCTGAATCCCCACAAAATGTTGCACAGAAGCAAAAGGGTGACATTGAAATTTTATGTGCATCCATAAAATACATTTTATAAGCATTTGGGTAACGAATCAGCCTTTTAGAGGTCTCAAAATTTGTCCTTTTACAAAGAAAATGTGACTTATCCAATTTTGAAGAAATTACTGAACTTATGAAAAGAGACTCGATGCTTCTTGACTGTCATTCTTTCAGTAATATTAGCAACAAAGTTCAAAGTCTGTGCTGTCAAAGTATGAATGTAAACAAAGTCATCTACTGTCCTGAATCACAAGGTGCAGGTTTATTGATTTTCAACATCATCTTAATGCTTTGAAAAATGTTTTTGATTTTATGTGCATAATCACTTTGTCTAGCTTTGGTTGGGGGTCACAGTTTTGATATAACTAGCTGATATCTTCACAACATACCTTCCCCTCATGCACTATGCACATGAGCATATCCATCAGTCATGTTCTTGACCTATTGGTGCAGTCAGTGCCCCATGTGCCATACAAAGCAAAATCAACCATGATCAAGGTACAAATCAGAAGCACCTCAAAAATATGTAATTCCCAAAGAAGTTTTCAATGGAATTATTTTTTTATTATAAAGCATGTACATATTATATCATCTAAACATGAACACATAATGAAGTATACAATATTGGCAAATTAATTTTTCTCTATATAACCAGAATCTACAAATACAACACTGTTAGACATTAGAGAGTCTTATCTGTGTACATGTATGTGCATATCTATCTACCTATCTATCTATCTATCTATCTATCTATCTATCTATCTAAATAAATAAATAAATATTTGCTATTCTTATTTATGTTTATGTGTGTGTGAATGTACGCTCACTGTATAAATGTATATGCATGTGTGCATATGTGAATACCTTCAGTGTCCAGGAAAGGGCATCAGATCCCCTAGAGCCAGAGTTATGGGCCATGTGAGCTGCTTGATATGAGCCTGAGAGCTGACCTCTGGTCCTCTTCAAGAGCAGCAAGTGTTCTTAATTGTTGAGCCATATCTCCAGCCCCATCCATTTAAAAAACTGTTTTGAGATTATAATATACTTACATAGCTTCTCTATTCCCTTTTTCCCTTCAGACCCTCCCATGTACCCATTCATATCTCTCTATAATTCATGCCACTTTAATTGAGTATATATATATATATATATATATATATATATATGCAATTTCCAAACACATAAGCATAACTCATTCAGTCTATATAATGTTATTTGTATATATACAGTTTAATATACACATACTAAAAACTGGTCTTAAATTTAGTGTTTCAGAAGGTGGAGAGACCACTTCACCAACAACTGTACACACAATTCTTTTTTTAACTAAATTTTTAAAAACATACATACCTACCACTGTTCCCCATCCCTCTCCTCTTCCCAGTTCTCACTCAGCTTTCTCCTACCTCTTTGCCCCATCCAGTCCTCAGAGAGGGTAAGGACACCCAGAGTGAGTCAATGCAGTCTGGCATATCCAGTTGAGGTAGGACCCCCCAGAATCAAGGCTGAGCAAGGTGTTCCTCTATAGGGAATGGGCTCCAAGAAGCCATTTCATGCATGAGGAATAAATTATTTTATGACAATATAAAGCTGTTTTTTATTACTATATTTCTATAGTATATCTTGAAGTCAGGGATGGTGATGCCTCTTGAAGTTCTTTTATTGAACAGGATTGTTTTGGGGATCCTGGGCTTTTGGTTTTTCCATATGAAGTTGAGTATTTTTCTTTCAAGGTATGTGAAGAATTGTGTTGGGATTTTGGTGAGGAGTGCATTGAATCTGTAGATTGCCATTTTTACTATGTTGGTCCTACCTATCCAAGAGCATGGGGCATGTTTCCATTTTCTGATATCTTCTTCAATTTCTTTCTTCCATGACTTAAAGTTCTTGTCATACAGGTCTGTCACTTATTTGGTTAGAGTTACCCCAAGATATTTGGTGTTACTTGCAGCTATTGTAAAGGGTGATGTTTCCCTGATTTCTTTTATCATTTGTGTATAGAAAGGCTATTGATTTTGTTTGTTGAGTTAATCTTGTATCCATCTACATCACTGAAGGTGTTTATCAGCTGTAGGAGTTCCTTGGTAGAATTTTTGGGATCACTTATGTATACTATATTATCTTCTGCAAATAGTGAAAATTTGACTTTTTCCTTTTCAATTTATAGCTCCTTGATCTGCTTTTGTTGTCTTATTGCTCTAGCTAGAACTTTGATTACTATATTGAATAGATATGGAAAGAATGGACAGCTTTGTCTTGTTCCTGATTTTAGTGGTACACACATTTCTTTAACATTTGGTATTACCAGCTCTCCAGAAAGATGCACTATAGGCATTTCAGGCTTTGAGCATTTTGGGGGTGTTACTTAATAGGGGTATATGTATTAGTTGGCCTTATTTTAGCATAACAGCATGAAGTTTTTCTGAAGAGAAAAGGTTCCTTTTGGTTTAGAGTTTCGAGGGGTTCATTCTTAGTTTTATTTGGCTCAGTTGCTTTTGTTCTGTGCCGAGACATCATGACAGGTGATACAGAACCACTTGTCTCATGATGAGGATGAGGGAGAAAAGGAAGGGTATATGAGGAGTCCAACAATCCCTTTCAAGAGTGCTTCCTTGGTGACCTAAGAGCCTTCCACAAGGCTCCACCCCTAAAGGAGCAATATTCTCCTAAAAGTGCCAAGATAGGGAATATAGTTTAGGACATTCAAAATCCAAAGCACAGCAGCATCTGTGAGTGGTTTCTTCCTGCACTTGACATCTTTTCTATCTGATGCTCACTTAACCCCTTCTCTATAGCTTTATGCATATTAGCCTTCAACTCTGTTACTTCCTTTCAATTCAATTTGTTTGCATATGCTTGCATGAAAATATTTTCAGTTTAAATAAACTTTATTTTCCTGATTCTAAAGTGCATATGGCATCCACATAAATTTAAACATTAAAAAAATTGCAGTAGAGTGAAGAACATCTTTCTCCTGTTTCCCTCAGTGATTGTCCTCTTAGTTCTCTGCCTCCCAACCAACTGTGGCAGGCACTGCTGTCGCAGTTGGCCAATGTATGTTTTGAGACTTTAGTTTTGCATATAGAAGCAAATGCCAATACACATCTATTTTTACTTTCTCTATACATAAAATGTGGGAAGATGTATTCATGCTCTGTGCCCTGTTTTCTGTTGCGTGTATGTTGCTATTGTTCTAAGGTGACATCTACCTTTGTAGCCCAGGCTAGTTTGGAGCTCACCATGCAGCCCAGGCTAGCCTCTGACATATGTTTTTCTTGCCTGATCCTCCCAAGTGTAGGGATTGCAGATTTCTTTGTTATTTTGGAAGTTTTCTCCATACTAGTACTTAGTGAGTTTTACTGTCTCAATAAACCTATGGAGGGTCTTGATAAGAAAACTCCTCACCATGTAGAAGTAGAAAACTAATTTTCTATATGTCTTCTATTTGGAGTTAAAATTTTATGTCTTTTTCTTTTTTATTAACATTTTACATTGATTTTATATACCAACCACAATTTCTCCTCGGTATTCTGCTTCTGTTCCTTCCTCCAACCTCCTTTCTACCCTCTGACATCCACTCTCTCCCAACCCCTGCTTCTAAGAAAGGATGAGGCCTCTCAGGAGAGTCAGCAGTGCATGGCATATCAAGTTGTGGCAGGACTAAGCTCCTTTTTCCTGCATCAAGGCTGAGGGAAGCATCCTACCATAAAGGATAGGCTTTAAAAAGCCAGCTCATGCTTCCACCGCTAGGGATCCCACAAACAAACTACATAACTGTCACCCACATGTACAGGGCCTAGTTGGTCCCATGCAGGCTCATTGCTGTTAGCCATAGCTTCAGTCAGTTGTCTCTGTGGGTTTCCCTGTCATAATCTTGACCTCCTTGACTCATACAATTCCTCCTCTCTCTCTTCAACAGGACTTCTGGAACTCAGCCCAATGCTCTGCTATGGATTTCTGCATCTGCTTCCATCAGTTACTGGATGAAGGTTCTGTGATGATAACTAGGAGGCCAGTTCAGGCACCCTCTCCACTACTACTGGGAGTCCTAACTGGGGTCATCCTTATGGATTCCTGGCGGTTTATCTGGCACCAGGTTTCTCTCTAACCCTACAATGGTCCCCTCAAGCTATTTCTTTTGTTGCTCTTCCTCTCTGCCTCTCCCTCAGCTTTATCCCTCTTGTTTTACTCCCTATCCCATCCCGTCCCTTATCCCAGGCCCCCTCACCCTGCCCTAAGTTTATCCAGGATATCTCATTTATTTCCTCTTCCCAGGGTGATCCATATGTTCCACAAAGAGTCCTCTTTTTACCTGGTTTCTCTGGAGCCTGTGAATTGTAGCCTGGTTACCCTTTGTTTTACATTTAGTATCTGCTCATTAGTGAGTATATACCATGTTTTTTTTTCTAGGTCTGGGCTACTTCACTCTGATTTTTTTTTTTAGTTCTATACATTTGACTGCAAATTTATGATGTCATTATTTTTTTTATAGCTGAATAATACTCCATTGTATAAATATACCACATTTTCTTTATCTATTCTTCAGTTGAGAGGCATCTAGATTGTTTCCAGGTTGAACATAGCTGAGCAAGTATCCTTCTGGTATGATTGAATATCCCTTGGATATATGCCCAAGAGTGGTATCAGTGGGATTTGAGGTAGCGTGAGTCTCAATTTTCTGAGAAATCACCATATTGACTTCCAAAGTGAATATCCAGGTTTGCATTCCCACCAGCAGGGGAAGAGTGTTCCCTTTACTTTATACCTTCTTCAACATAAGCTGTCATCAGTGTTTTTGATTTAGCCATCCTGACAGGTGTAAGATGGTTTCTCAGAGTTGTTTGGATTTATATTCCCTGATGACAATTTCTGAAATGTCTATTGGCCATTTGAGATTCTTTCATTGAGAATTCTCTGTTTAGATCTATACCTCATTTAAGAATTGAATTATTTGGTATTTTGATGTCTAGTTTCTTGAGTTCTTTATGTTGGATGTGAGATTGGTAAAGGTATTTTCCCATTCTGTAGGCTGTCATTTTGTCTTATTGACCATTTCCTTTACCTTACAGGAGCTTTTCAGTTTCAGCAGGTCCCATTTATTAATTGTTGCTTTCAGTGTCTGTGCTTACTGGTGTTGGATGCTGAACTGAGCCACCTTGGGACCTTGGGACCTCCTGCCCTTGCTGGGGAGGAGATAAGGAGATGTGGAGAAGAGAGAGTGACTGGGAGGGGCGGGAGGGGGAATGGAGTTTGAACAAGGGAATACATGGATAAAAAATGAGACTTTATTAAGAAATAAATAAAAAACATCAAAAAAAAAAAAAAGGAAAAGGAAAATGGTCTTCTGTGTCAATGAGATCAAGGGTACTTCTAACTTTCTCTTCTGTCAGGTCCAGAGTAACTGGATTTATGTTGAGGTCTTTGATCCACTTGGACTTGAGTTTTGTGCAGGGTGATAGATAAGAACCAATTTGCATTCTTCTATATGTAGACATCCAGTTTTGTCAGTATCATTTGTTAAAGATGCTTTCATTTTTCTATTGTACAATTTTGGCTTCTTTGTCAAAAATCAGGTGTTCAGAGGTATGTGAATTTATTGATCAGGGTTTTTGATTTGGCTGGAGAGATGACTCAAAACTAAAATTTTAATTCAATAATTTTACTTTTCTCCCTGATTTCTTCTTTTTTTTCTCTTCTTTATTTATTTTGTATTTATCAAGAAAAACAGTAAAATGAATTTAAAATGCTGATAAGTTAACAATAACTATAAAGAAGATAAAAATCATAAGCATGACTTATCAAGGGTGATAATGCAAATAAGATTGCTACACATATATTTACTTTGTGTTCAGCTTTCCCTCTGATTTTTTTTTCCATCCCTGTATATCCTTATTCAAGATCCCTTCCCCCTCCCACCACATCAGGTCATTTTTTCTTCTCCACAACTCACCATCCCTTCCCTGGGCAGGCTGCAGCAATAATGCTTGGATCAGTCTCCACTCCTGGCAAATCCAGTTTTGTCCCCCCTCCCTCAAGAGTGAGTCAGGTGTTCCTATAGTTGGAGTGGGATCCGAAGGGCCTGATTTCTTCTATGACCATTTTTATTCAAAATTATATTTTCAGCCTCCAAGTGTTTACATAGTTTATAAGGCTATTCTTACTGTTTATTTCTAGTCTCATTTTACTGTAGTCTAATTTTTCTGGGGCTAATTTAATCTATTTTTGGTATTTATTAAGGCTTACTTTGTGACCTGTGTTGTGATTAACATTAGAGATTGTTTATTGTGCCATTAGATGAGAATGTGTATTTCATATCTGTTGGGTGGTCTGTTCTGTGTGTATCTGTTAAACTCAGGTGTCTAGGTAAGTTTAGTACTAAAGATCCTTTGGTGATTTTTAGTTAGGAAAACTTAGCCAGATATAAGATTGGATATTCTATCCACTTCTTGTTTTTCAGCATTCATTTTGCCTTTTATGCTCCTCAGTGTTTATTTTTATAAAACAACAGAGAGGTGAAGCTTGTGTTTTAATCCTTTTAGTCTGCATCTTTTATTGGCTAAATAATGCATTTATTTTCATAGGTACCATTGAGAGTGCTCTGCTAATACTGATAGTTCTGTTGGATGTTGTTCTGGTTATTTGGTTTATTGATAGGTCTTTCTAATTCTCTTGGTGGTCTTAGAAGCTTGCTGTTTTGCTGTGTTGAACTTGACTCTTTGCTGGTATCTTTCTGTTCTTGTTCCTCTCATGTAATATTGTCCTGTGTTTTCATGGATGAAAAGTTCTTCTGTGTATAGTATTCTCTAAAGAGTTTCCTGACATCCTGACTTTCTTAATTTTTGCTTTTCTTAAATATTTTTCCTCTGTATTTTAAAAGAGATAACTTCTTAGGTTAGAGCAATCTTGTTTGATAATTATTTGCTTTCAGGAACTGGGTTCTTCTCTGGTCATATCTACCTGGGTTTTTAAAATACTTCTTATATTTGACTGTCTATTTCATTAGGTTTGTAAAATTCTCACCTATAATTTAATTGAATAGATTTTATGAGCCTCTGGACTTCATTTCAAATTTTTTTGCAACTCATTGACCTTTAGGTTTGGTTTTTGAGTATCCTTTTAAAAAGTTCTCGATTTTCTCATTTCTTAAAAATATGTGTTCATGTATATTATCATCTCCCATCCCTGAAATTCATTTTTCTGCTTGGTCTTTCTGATGATGATGCTTTCTTCCAATTTTCTTTTTTAATTTGACTTACTTATTCTTTTACTTTCAGAATTTATGTAATTTTCCCCAGTGTTTCAATTTCCTTGATAATTTTTTCTCTTATGTTTCAATATTTTTTCAAGTTACTGGTTGTTTTATCCATGTTAGCAACTTTCTTCTCCAGGCCCTGAATTGCTTTCCTTATCCATGTATTCAAATCCATTATATGGTGTTAATTTTTTTTTTAGAAGAAGGGTTCTAAAATATTTTTCTAGCATTTAATCTAGGTCATTGCCTTTGCTTTGTTTTTGAGAAGATGAGAGCTTGTGTGGTGTAGTAGTGAATGCTGCAGTGTGTGTGTGTGTGTGTGTGTGTGTGTGTGTGTGTGTGTGTGTCTGTGTGTGTCTCTCTCTGTGTGTGTCTCTGTATTTATTGGGATGAGTGTGTCCTTAAGTTTTATGTCTCACCCTTCCCTGCTGCTTCTGTTTATTTTATGTCAGTCTTCCTAGTGAGTTGTTTTTGTTTGGATTTATGTTTGGAAGGAAGGCTACCTTCAGTAGGAACTATGATATTTAGACATACCTATACTTTTGTTATTTGTTTGTTTTGATCCTATTTCTATTTTATGAAGGGGTTCTGAAAGAACCATAATTGTTATTGTTTCTTGACTTAACCAAAAATATGTGGTTTTAAAAGATTTTTAGCTAAGCCTTATGGACTGTTTTGTAATGGAAAGATCATACCATCTGCTTCCTATTTTTTTTTAATTCTTGAGTTCTGTTTTATTCTTATTTTGTTCTATTACTGATTTTATCTTTCTATCTTAAATTTCTCCAATTTCAATGACGATTCCAACTGTAATATTCCATAAATTTTGCCCTTTTTCAGTTCTGTTTGATTTTAATGCACACCAACTACTTAGATTTCTAAGATACTTTATTTTGTGCTTACATTCTTAAAATAAAAAAAAATTAGGCTCATCAGTGTGAGAAGATGGTGTAGCTTCTGTCAGTCATTTTGCGGATCACTCTGGCTTTCTTGCAGTCTCCTTATCTCTCCACCTGCTCGGCAAATAGCTTTTGAGGGACAGACAGGTCAGGGTTAGCTGTAAGATTGTCTCTGTAGCTATCTTTCCTTTGGGATGCACCAGCTGGGGCACTGTGGGAGACACATGGGGAATGGAATGGTAAATCAGAGATGCTCCATCAAACAGGGTGATGTGTTTGTGATTTCCTGCTCTTGCTTATAACAGTGTGGATTCCACAACTACGTCTCCATTATACCTTCCCCAGACTTGCTTCCCCCTCTCCCTCTTCCATTCTTCCCTTTCCCTTTAGCACAGGAAGTGAATTGGAGCAGGTATAATGGTACAGGCCTGTAATCCTAGCTACTGCTTGTCATTGCTAATGTAGAAGAATTTAAAGTGCAAGGTGTGCCTGGGCTACAAAGGGTAAATCAAAGGCAGCCTTGGAACCAGTGGCTTCAAGATAAGTGAAACAAGGGTTGAAAGATAGCTCAACGATACGACACTTAGCGCAGGTTTAATCATTAGTGTTGAAAAATGAAAAATAAAACTACAACTGTCCCCCCAAAACAACCAACTAATTAGAGTGTGGGAATATAGTGTTGAATTTCTTTTTGCACACACACACACACACACACACACACACATGCACACACACAAGAGAGAGAGAGATAGAATTATATGGTTAATACAAAAGGCAATTATTTAAACAAGAAGTACATTAGTAATTACATGTGACAGGCTCATTGTGATATGCTTCAGAATTGATATCGACAATCCAGGTGTCCTAAAAATCACACCCCAAAGTAGAAAACCAATGATTCCATATAATATAGTCCATTGTATATTACAGGTTTTACATTGTTCATCATCATTATAGAAGTGCTGTCAATCAAAGAGCATCTGTCATTTTCTCACTGAACCCGGGCATAACTCTTAAGCAAGGCTTACAAGCTGTGGCCCTTGTAGTGAGTGAGTTAATAAAATTGGTTGAATTGCTTTGTATTTGATCAAATGTCACAACTCTCATCTCCTTCACCACATCTTAAAGCTGAATTACGAGGAAACATGTATCTCATTTAATAACCTGTGGTGAGGACATTTTGGAAATCTAGAACCCATTTAAGTGAGTGTGTTAGAACCAACAATCTAGCTGTTTTCTGTAGTTAGGGAAGTATTAGAGGAGGGTATTAGTAAAAAAACTACTCCCATTATGACTTGATGTTATATCCTTAGTTTATAATCCAGATTACTTGTCATACTTAGATACCATGATGGCAAGACTGAGATCTAAAAATCTTAGTGGATATTCTCAAAGAAAACTGGGGAATTAATTCACAAGCAGAGGTGAAGGAGGGCAGGGATTCTTGTCTTCTTAGATTACAGCCTCTATCCAAGTGGTACATGAGAAGGGCACACTTTTTATTATCATCTATTCTCTTCACATTATCAAGTTCTCCTTCTCTGGAAAGGCTGATGAAACGAGAATATTTTATTTGCCTTTAAACCAAACAGCACGCCAAGTGTCCTTAAAGATGGCTGTGCTCTTGAATCATTAAAGGCCAGCGGAGAGGCTGCAGTGAGATGTGCTGTTTCTTTGACATTCCATAGCATTGCCCTTCACTGCAGCTGCCAAAAGTAAGCAGCTGCTTCTCACATTCCCCTGCCATTTCCCAGCTTCGTGGAAAGAGGTCATCTCTGCTTTCTCATTATGAATCTTTCCACTGCTAGGCATCTGGATTCATTGTCCTCCTATATCTTTATTCTACATTTTCTCTACCTCCTAAATGATGTGATAGACACTTGGGGCTACCTATGGCAAGCACTGTCTTCAAGAGTGGTCCCTGGGACTAGGACACAGAGGTTTCTCTCCCAGACATCCAGCCTGTGTGACATATGGATCATGGTATTTTTCCACTGAGCCAGAATGTAGCCTGGCTTTTGAGGTCATGGACCAGAGAAAAAGGTGAGGGGACACAGATCTACCATTCATTTTTACTTCACTCAGTTTCTGACATTTGTCAGAAGTCATGCACTTGAAGAAGATGAATAAATATGGGGCTCCTCTGCTTTTATTCACTGTAAAATCTGAGCTATAGAGTGGCTGGGAAGGTGTCACCCAGAGTGATGTTTTAGAATCATCCACTTTCAACATGTGTAAAGAAATTTGAAGTTGGAAATTCCCCTTTACATATTTTGAGTTAAAGATCAAGAATGTAATTTACCTTCATAGGACAATAAAGAGACGGTGAATGGGCAGCATGAAATGGGAACCCCCCCAGAATCTGAACGAGCATGGCACTAATGATAAACCCCACTTTTACCAGTTTGCAAATGAGTGATCCTGGTTAAGATCCACAATAAGGTTCATCTGAACTACTAGAGGAAGTGTTAATGTTTTGTTACCCATACACCAAGACTCTAAGGGATTGTGGGTATAAAGAAAACCACACATTAAGATATTCTAGATCAATTTAATAACTTAATTTTTGTAACTTGATGTCTATGCTTGCCTTACTATATCTCAAAAACATGTCTTAGTTTCTGAATATGTTCTAGACCCTTGAGATTCATGATGTGGTCCAGACCTGAAGCATCATCACTTGAAATGTGTTAGAAATGCAGGATCTTGGGTCCCTCCCTGGACCAGATGAACACCAATTAATAAGAACTCCAGTTCACAAATCATACTTCTAGACCACCTCTTATAATTTGCTGCACAAGAAATTATTTGTTAGGGCAGGACAAAGTGACCTTTGTAGTGAAATCCAGTTGAGGTTGCATTTTTTCATTAGTGGAGTCAAACTGCTTCACATGGCCCCAAGTGGAATGGGGTTAACATTCGTTTAGTGCACATCTGGCCTCACTGGTAAAAAGGATTAAGAGCTTTGGAAGAGAAGCAACATCATAGCATTTCTGCTACTAAAACTGTTTAGTTCTTGGATAAAGATATTGCATTGGAAACCCTGGAGCAATACCAAACACTTGGAGAGATCAGAAAAGTGACTGATGCCATGTGAGATCTAGAAGGTCCTATGTTCTCTTCCAGCCTCAGAAGTGTGGATGCAGCCCCTTAGCTTCATAACCAGTGTAGCACGTCCAGTATATCTGTCCTTGTTGGCTCTCTTAATGAGCACATCTCAGAATATGATGATATTATTGGCTGAGAACTCTCAGAACCTCCAGATAAAATGTATTACAAAACTTTGATTTAAAAAACAGGAAACAATTCAATAAAAACATTCAACACATTGTTGGTATTTAAGAAATGATGTTTGTGTCTCTTCAATCATGAGTGAGGCAGTCTTTTCTGTCAGTTTTTTTCTTCAAAACTATGTAGTTTTTATTTATTTAATTTTTACTTTTATTTTTATTAGGGCTATACTAATTTTGTATCATTTGAGAATTTTATACACATGTAGAATGTGTTACCATACGATTTTCTGAGGTCTTTAGGGTTAGTTATGCTTCATTATACTCTTTCCTCTAGTTTTCCTTCTGTTCTGCTCTCCAGTGAATCCTTCCTGTCCTTAAATCACACCACAAATGTGCATGGTGTTGGATAACTCTTGGAGCATGGGTAGTCTCTCAGAGGCTGCATCCCTGAAGAAACCTAACTCCCTTACCTCCAGCAGTCATCAACTGCTAAGTCCCACCCCCTACTCCCTGTTAGGGTGGCAGTTCCTGAGCTCCTCTCTCCATGATGGCATTTTAACTGGGTTGATCTTCTGCAGGTCCTGTGCAGGTCCTCATGGCTGTCATCTGAAAAGCATTGTTTCCCTGTGGCTATCTACCACCTCTGTATTTTTCTATCCCCACTTTCGTGGTGATGCCAAGCCTTGTGGGGAGGGGGATGATATAGGAACAAGGAGTTAGATGGAGTTGAGGATTGCAGAGAAGGTAGAGGAGGCGATATGGGAGTGGATAATCAATAATGAAGACATTTGAAAATACATATGGAAACTTACTACTGTAAAAGCTTCTTTAAAACTATATAGGGAGTTTAAATGGAGCTACCTTATAACAGGGTGATAGTGCTCTTACTGCATATCACAGGCTAACAAAGCTCAGGGCCAGATGTGTGTGACCTCTTTTCAAGCTATTGCTTGGTGGGGTCCCAAAGACCCCCACCAAACATGACAGGTTACTGCCATTACTCTTGGTTATTTTCTAGAACTCAACAGTAAGACCTTATTTCTGAAAGTAGCACATTTGAGTCATAGATGGTGGAGGAATTAAAGCTGACACTGACCTGGAGGCTTCATGGTTACTGGGTGACTTTTTAAGTTCTGGAGGGTAGTTCTATGAATAGTGTTGGGGAGAACAACAGTCTTATGGAGCTGTACACTCTAGGAGATATAATAACTACCAGCTCAAGAACAAAGCTTCTTTTATACCCACAGATTAATGCATCTCTCTGTCCTTAGCAAAGAAGTTCCCTTTTGTAGCAGATGGAGATAGAGAGATCTACACCTTGTCAGTTTCAAATGGGAGAACAATTGTTTATTTTTGATGAGTTAAGAGCATGAATGGGTTAAATTGTGGTCAGTATCATTACTATGCTTTGAACCACACCATTTTTGCCTTCCAGAAGATACTATTTTATTTTTCAGTTATTTTTGGGAAATGGGTGTGTGCGAGGGAAGTCTCACTAGGTATCCCAAGTTGACCTTTGACCTTGAGCACACAGTTCTCTTACCTCAATTTCTAGAGTCCTGGAATTACAGTCATGCATCATGCACTCGCTGAAGATACTGTTTTGGTTTTCTGGTTTTAGTTTTCAAAATTATGTTTATCATATTTATTTATTTATTATGTGTATGTTATATGTGTGTAAGCACATGTTACAGATGACATGTGTGGTAGTCAGAGAACAATGTGTGAGTGCTAGTTCTCTGCTTCTATGATTTAGGTCCTGGGATTAAACTCATGTTCTCAGGGTTCACTGCAAGTACCGGTCCCCTGGCTTTGAGATACATTCCCCCTCTCCCAAATAAAGAGAATATCTATGGGCTAGGGGAATAGCTCCATGACAAAGTCCTTACCTGACATATGAAGACATGGTGTTTAAATTTTACCTCTTTAGAAGCTCTAAATAGCAGCCTAAGAAACTTGGAACTGGGCTGTGAAATGGCAGCTTTCCTGTTCTGAAAACTCATGAACCCAGAGCTGCAAGTCATGACCTTAAAATGACCTTGAGAACTAGGCAGAACCAAGTGTCCCTGAACAAGCTGACTTATATTGGAAGTGGGGGTGCTACCAAGGGTTGGAAGATAGTTCATAATAGCTCAGAGAGCAGAAATCTCCCAATTAAAAAGTACCCATAAGTGTACCTAGAACTCTATTCCTACCCTATACAGATGCAGCTGTCCCTAGATCCTTGGTCAGCTGCCCATGTCCTTCCTGATTAATTTATGACGTGGTAGATGAGAGCAAGTTTCACATTTTGTTGGTCAATTAATAATAGCATTTTCTTTTTGTAAAAACTAGCGCACATTGAGTAGTGAGCCACTTTTGGTGTTGCATTCTTTTGAGAAAAGGCATCAGAGTGCCTGGTTTGTCTCAGAACATTTCTGCCTATGATATTTAGCAATTAAGGAGTAAAACACAAGACAAATACTCTTTTTTCAGTCATAGGAGGAATAATGAAACAAAGACCCGTATCTCTCTAGCTTGACCATGTAGTAGATAAAGTGGTCATTCTAGCTGCCCCAGATAGCCCGGAACAATGGCTCCTATCAGCTATAGTTTATAGTTAGTTAGCCTTACCTGTGGCCTTCTTCATTCCTTCTTGACTTGGCCTGCACTTTAAATTATTGTTAATAACCAACTTTGTAGGTTATAAAAATCACCAAATATGATTCTTCCTGTAGACTGTGAGGCCCATAGGCAGTTGCTCTAGCTCACCATTCCAGCTCAATTTCCAACATTTGACAATGTCCGAGTTACAAATACATTGAGTTACTGGACACCCAGGAATATAACATCCTGTCTCATTTTTCTGTGGCTTTCAATTTTGGGGAGAGAATATTTTTTTCTTTTTAAATTTTTGAGCCTGGCTTCTGACTCCTCGGTTCATGTGACCCTTTCCCTTCCTGCCTCTGAAATAACTGAGACTAGAAGCCCATCATGTGGAAGGCAATTTATTTCTACTGTAGGTGACTCAGGAAACTCTTCTCTAACCTGGAATTTGCACATCCCTCATTAGAAAGCTCCATTCTTGAAGCACCATTGAATGAAGATGGTTTCTATCATTGATCCCAGGTAGGACAACTGTGGTAGACACCCAAAGAAACTGGAGCAAAGGAGAGAAAAAGAAAATAAAGAAGAGCGAAGAGCTAAGAGAGTTATTGCTGCAGGGTTAGTAGCTGCTGACGGGAAAACTGGAAAGTAAGTTTTGTATGAGACTCTGAGATTTTTCTTTAGATCTATGCCCATATTTATTTTCCTCTTGTCTTTCTTCATTTCTTGAAATAGAGCCTCAAAGAATGCCTTGAATGGCTCATGTACTTTTGGAGACAGAATAGGAGAACAAGAGCAATGAGATTGTTTATTCTGTAGTGCTGTGGGGAGGAGCTTTGGTCAGAAAGAAGGGGAACCAATTTATAGAGAAGAACAGAGAATTTGTTTCCTGCAACTGATGAAAAACATTAAAAAATATTATAAGGGGCCAGCCTGGGATGGGAAAATATCCCAGGAGGTTCTACACATGAAGAGTCATGAATACTACCATGCTGTTGAATTTCAAAGTCATGGCCACGTTTATTTTAATACTATTTATGTAAGGACAGACATCTGCATGAAGGAGATTTTATTCCATGAGGATCTCATTAAAAGATGGATGCTCACATAAAGAAGGCTTTAAGATGTTGGTGCATCGGACTGGATATGCTTTCTCACAGGCAGTACCTCTAGCATATTGTCAAAGGACCCTCTGCACCCAAGTCACCTGGCTTTCTTATTAAAATGCAGATTCTCGAGCTTCTCCCATCAGCCTTCAGAACTCTGGATTTCCAACCTATTCCCCATTTCCCACGATGGGGAATTGTCCCACAACCTCCAGTGGCAGGCTTCCTGGTCTTGGCTCACTACCCTTCTACCTTGCACAAGAATAGACTTTGTTGGAACAATATTTTCATAGGACAGATGGGTTGTCAACTCCAGAGCCATGTCTCACTCCCAGCCATATTTCATTTGTCAGGCAAGGGTTGTGAGGTTTCATATTACTGATAAGGATGACTGAGAAACTCTAGAGAATTTTTCTCCAGCATGTCTTAGCAGCAGATGGTGGAATGGGATCACAATTGGTCTAACACTGTCCCTTTGAATTTTTGGTTTCCTAATAGCTTTTTGGGGCTGTGCTGTGGACTTTCATAACAAGCTCTGTTCAGCTTCTGAGAATTGGGAGACGGTTAATTTAGTGGGTTTTTGCATTCAGTAGCCAGCAGAGGAAATGCAGATGAGGACCAAAGGGAAGACTCAGGTTTCAAGGGACTGGAAATGCTGACATTCTCAGTGCCGTAGCTGAGCAGACCTGTTATACAATGCCAGCGCCAGTCTTCTCCTGGTCTCCCTCAGTGATATGTGCACATTAATTTGAAGTGGTTAGGGTGTTAGAAACTATTTCTACTTTAAACCAGCTTTTTTTTATCACTCTAATTTCTATACCACCAGATACCTAAGACTATTATATTACAAAGATTTCAAGACAATAGTTATAAGAGCTTTTATTTCTAGCAAATGTGTCTTATAGAGTCCTTACCAGTTAGTTAGATGCTTTCTATATGACACAAATCACTTTTGCCATTTTAGTTTTAGAAACGTGTTTCTCAATTTTTATGAAGTCTCAGGATTATCTTTTTGGATGAGAATACTCACTAGTTTTGAAATTACTTCTGGTTAGATCAAATCATGTACAATAAGGGAGATTTGCCTTCCATCTGGGAATTGCAAAGCCTGAATCTTTGCTTAGATGGTTCAGATCAATCATTAGTCACTCAGATTTCCTTTTAATTTGTGTTGTATTCGGTCTTCTAGATACTACAGAAAGTAGTGCATATGCAGACAGCCAGGGATTGAGTTTGAACAGTCCTTCGGACATGAATGACAGCAGGGCAAGTCTAGTGAGCAAGCATCTTGGAGACAAAGCATGTGCAAGGATGTATTGCTTACTGCTTTAAGCTTGAAGAGTGACTCCCAGCCTGAAGCAGAGCCAGAGAGCAGGATGTGCTTTGGCTTCCACAGCTGCTTGGAGGCACATTCTACTACAGCCATTTCTAGGAAGAGGTTAAAAGTACATTCAGATAGGGAGAAGAGAGAGCAACAGGAAGGGGTGGGAGGGGGAAGGGAGTTTGAATAAGGGGATACATGGATAAAAAATGAGACTTTATTCAAAAATAAAAAAAAAATAAGTGATCACAATAAAAAAAAGTACATTCAGTTTGACCAGTAGAGGGCACTGTATCTCTGTCCTTATATATGCATTTATCTGTATACTATATACTATTACATATGTACTATACCAATGCATAGATAATGTATCAAAGTACATTGGTATATTTAGTATTATTCTGAAAATTTTCTGTCACCTTTGTATAGAAAGGGAAATTGCTTATGAGTGAAAACATGGTTTGCAGAGGAGGTATTTTATGATGGTGTATTTGCATGTGAACTAATTAGAAAAATATTTGCCCATCCTTATCAGCAAACATGGGAAATGAGAAAAGTAGAGAATTATTTTCAAAAGCAACATTCTTAATTTAGTATTCTAGATTTTAAGGCTGGAGATTACTGCATTGGCTTCTTCTCCTGGGAGGGGGAAATTTCTGTAAATGACTTTCATTGCTCAAACACCAGAATAAGAACCTTGTTTTTAGGTTACTTGTCCCCAGAGCTTGGAGCTGGAGATGCCTGGAAAGAAGAGCCTGTGGTTCAAGACTGCAAATTTCTGGCTCCCTGAAGTTGCTAAGGCTTCCCAAGATGCCTGCCTACAAGCACTGCAGTGATACCTGTCCTGGCTCACGATGGTTCCACTGAAATTTCTTTACATGGTCGCTTTATTTCAAATGGCCCCATCAAAACCTAATGTAGTGGTCCTAAGAAGGGAAGGACTCTTTTGCCTTTGTGTGTGCTCTTTGCTCAGTGGTGGTTGCCTACTGCTTCTCCTACCCAATAGCGCATCAAGTGGCCTGGGCAAGGGGAAGTTAAAAACAGTGAAGCAGATCATTAAAGTTGACAGATTTTAAGCCCAACCTAGACAGACGAGGTTTTCCAAGGCAAGGACACCCTAGCTTCAGTGACTGGGTAGAAATCAGTTTCTCTTCTCTGGTGAGCACCAGGCTTCTACAGGATGGAATACAGTCTTGGAAACCCTTTGAGCTCCAGCTCAGCTGGGCGGAAACACAGGGGACTCTCTCTGTCTTTATAAAAGGGGGCTTGCTTTATAATTTTTCTGTTGCTGCTGTGGCACCGTCTCAAAGTGTAAGGAGATAAAAATCTCTCTACAATCCTACACTCTGTGATCAGACTGGCAGACTGCAGGAAGAAACCACCAGAAAAAAGGGGGAGGTGTGGTTGTCCCTTGTGAAAGGTTAGGGAGACAATAATATCTGAAGGAGAATTTTCACATCTCCAAAACTTTTGCTCGTCAACTCCCCTCTATTTCATTTTCCTCAGCTAAGAAGAACAGGCTCACTCCACTAGTAATGCATCTGTAAACATGTCCAAAACTGCTAATATCGTCAATGATCATTTAAATACTGAGACTCAGGGCTTGCAAAAAGGCTTAGCAAATAAGACCACTGGCTGCTTTTGAAGAGGACCCAGGTTCAGTTCCCAGCACTCACTTGATGGCTGACAATCTTATATAACTGGAGCTCCAGTGTCCCATTCTGGCTTCCTTGGGCATCAGGCATACTCCTTGTGCACAGACATATATGTAGGCAAAACACTAATGCTCATAATAAATAAATAAAATTAAAAATATTTGGAGAGACTGGGCACATAGCTCATTTCTAATGAACAAATTCCGGTAACACGGAACTGAAGGAGTCCTGTGATTCTGCATTGGCTAAGGTTGTCCCTGTTGCCTTGAACGTCTTTTTTCTAGGCTAAACCAAGGCAGTTTTTCCACATTTCACTTGTGAAAGATTAAGCACAAACAAAGAAGCACCCTGACTACTCTGACAAACATAGGAACTCACACTTGTAACACCAGCACTAGAGAGGCTGGAACAGAAAGAGCCTGGCAAGTTGGAGTCTAGTCTGGGGTACATAGTGAGTTCTAGGCCAGTCTGAGATACAGTGTAAAACCTTGTCTCACAAACTAAAACAAAGTAAAAACAAACAAACAAATAACAAAACAGCAGCAGCAGCAACAACAACAAAAGACAGATCATGTAGTGAAAATACATTCTGCCTATACTGGATAGAATATCTCTGGTTTGGGCTTTCTGAAAAATCAATCAATATGCCTCAGGAATTACTCATCAATGCATTTCTCACAATAAGAAAATGAGCAAAGACTATGCCCTTATTGGAAAGATGTTTTGGCAGTGTGTCTTGGCTAGGTTAGATGTAGAGAAAGAAATAAATGAAACTTAATGCTCTAATCAAGCTGTTGGTGGGAAGTAGTAGTATGTTTCTGGGCTGTCCAGCCTGGGGTCCAGATCCACAGTCCTGCAGTCCCACAGAAACACACAGACACTCGTATTAATTTTATGCTGATTGACCTAGAGCCCAGACATATTGGTAGCTAGCTCTTGCTTTTAAACTAACCCATGATTCTTATCTTGTTCAGCCATGTGGCTCGGTACCTTTTCTCAGAGTAGCATAGTCGTCCTCTGTATCTGAAGGCTTCTCCTGGTGTCTCCATGGCATCTCTGCTCTGCTCTTCCTGTTCCCAGAGTTTTCCCAGTCTGGTAGCCCTGCCAATACTTTCTGTCTGCCTTCAGCCAATCAGCATTTTTATTAAACCATAGGCAGGACAATTATTTACAATGTAACAACATAATCCTACCACAGTGGGACCCCTGGCTATGGGACCAGGAAATGTCCAGGTTATAGGAACTGGCTTTTTGAAGCCTACCTCATATGGTGGGATGCCTTGCTTTGCCTTGATACAAAAAGGAGAAGTTGATATGTTAGCCTGTGTTGACTGCTCAAGGGAGGCCTTACCCACTATGAGGAGTGAATGGAGGGTGAGATGGGGGAAGGTGGAGAGAAGGGGATGGAGTGTGAACAGTGGAGGATATGTAAAAATTATACTAATAATTTAAAAATATTGTAAGAATCAAAAAATTAAAACTAAATAAATGGAACTGAAGTTGTACAAGCAAGCTCTGTTCTGACACCTGTTTTCCCTGATTAAATAAAACAAGACAATTGCTGAAGGATCAGTCATTCACCACTCTGGAAGAGGTGGGAGCTGGAAGAACAGAGCCAATCAATGAGGCAGGGTAAAGTCTAATGCAATAGCCATCTTTATTCAGAGCATCAGACAATTTATACTCTGAGGGTTAAGAGGGGTCACATGGCAAAGTGTTCAATCACAAGGGCAAGCCACACATGGTGGACAAGATGCATGTGGCAACAATATGCTTCCCATAGAGACACAGAAACAAGAAAAAATGGTCAGTTGTGACAAACATCTAAAGCAAGCTCATTCCTGTCTGCTGTGCCAGGGAGGGTCAAGAATGCCCAATGCAAAAACAATTCCGTGTTTCGAAGAAACTTGAGGTCACAAGACTCTTGTCTTGGTTTCTTGGAGTTTTCTCACAGTCACTCAGAAATCGCACTTGACTCCTATTCTTAACTATATTCTAACAGTGAGAATGAAATTAAAAGAAATTATGAAAAATTTCAAACATTTCTTTTCTTAGAACTCTGTTTAGTTCCATAGCTCTTTATTTTAATTGGGTGGTTTATTTTCTTAGTGTTTAGGTTTTTTTTTTTTTTGAGTTTGTTGCGTATTCTAGACACCAATCCTTTGTCAGATGGATTGCTGAAATAGATTTTCTTCTAGCCACATGGCTGTCTAGTCACTCACCTCATAATTTCCTTTGCTGTCCAGAAACCTTTTAGTTTTATGAGGTCACATTTGTTGATTATTGGTCTTATTTCCTATGAAACTGGAGAGTCATTCTGAGCACCCTCTCCTGTGCCTAAGTTGAAGAGCACACCCTACTTTTTTTTCCCTATCTGTTTTAGGGCATCTGGTCTTAAGTTGAGATCCTTGATTCTTTTGGAACTAATTTCATGCAAGTTGAGAGGTAAAGATCTATTTCATTATTCTGTATGTGGAAACAGTTTTTTCAATATCAATTGTAGATGATGTGGTCTTTTCTCCAATGAAGACTTTTGGTATCTAAAAGTGCTCAACATCTTTAGCCATCAGGGAAATGAAAACTGAAAATACTTTAAGATTCTCCCTCAGCCCAGTCAGAATGACTATGATAAAGAATATAAGTAACAACAAGCCAAGCTGTGGATGTGGGGGAAGGAAAATTCTTAGACAGGATTGATAGGACTGTAAACTCTGGCAGTTATCTGGAAATTAGTCTGGAAGCTCCTCAAAAACCTAGAAATAGAACTGCCATATAACTCAGTTATACCACTCCTGGGCATGTGCTCCAAGGACTTCCTATATTATTATGGAGACAGTTGAGTATCAAGTTCATTGCTGCCTTATTCACAATAGCTAGAAAACAGAATCAACTTAAATGTCCATTAACAAATTAGTGGATAAGAAAAGTGGTGCACATACACAATGGAATATTACCCATTTGTAAAGAAAAGTAAAACCATGAAATTTGCAGGTAAATAGATGGAACTGAAAAAAGATTATTCTTCTCTGTGACTTTGAGTCCAGCTTGGTGTACAAAGTGAGCTCCAGGACAGCTAGAGCTGTTGTACAGAGAAACCCTGTCTTGGAAGATATAAATATACACACACACACACACACATATATATGTATATATACACACACACACACACACACATATATATACACACAAACACATACATACATATACTGAATTAGTTAACTCTGGCCCAGGATGATAAGTCCATATGTGCTCCTCATATTTGGATCTTAGTTTTAAATTTTGCTTCATATGTTAAAGTGGAGTCTGGGAAACTAGAAAGGGAGGAGAGTACAGACAAAATGGAAGTAGCAAAGTGGAAAGGGCTTAAGCAGGGAAGGGTGTGGGACGTGGAAATCAAGAGGTAAAAGGGAGGGCTAACCCAAAGGAAGGGTGTAGGGAAAGCCGTGTGGAAATGCCTCTTTCAGAACACAACTTGATAACATCTATCGAGGGAAAGAAAGAAGAGAGAGGGTAAAGATTAAGCAGGGGTGTCGTGGGAGGATGGAGGAGAGAAGAAGTAGTAGGTGGGTGAACCAAAACTAAGGATGTAAAAGGATCTACAGAAAGCCACTAGTAAGCAATTTCAAAATTCACCTTAAAGAGCTTGAACAGACTTTCCCTGTGCAAGCGGACAATGTTGCTCTTAGAAGACATTATATTATAATGACAATACAAAGAATGAAATATATCCCCACTTGTTATTGGTTAGGGAGGCTCCAGAGGTCTCCAAAACAACACAGGCTATTGGCATTGCCTTTGGTTCCCCACCATAACTATGTAGTGAGACATTATCCAAGAAGATACCATACGTTTCAGCTACAGGATATAGAGGAATCAGTTTCAAACAGCACAAAGATGGCTTTAATAAACCAGAAAATGTTATTATGTAGGCTGCTAGGGAAGAAAAGACAAAAACTAAATCCTGAATGCCATAATACTGACCTGCAGTGGCTTCAAAGTTACAGAGATAATCAACCACTCTCTGATTGTAATTGAAGTCTGCTCCAGGGGGAAAATTCTAGTAAACAAACAAACAAACAAACAAACAAACAAAAACTCATGACTAGGAAGGTCATAAATTCTAGGGTAGAACCTACTCTTGTTATTTTGTGAGTATTCTACTTTCAAATTGACTTCTATGTATTTACATTTATACCAGAGACCTGAATGCTTTTCAGTTTTGCTTAGAGAAGCTTTTTATAATGGGCAGAAGCTGACAGAGATATAAATACCTGGTCAAATATTGAGAAGGCTCTGAGTTCTCAGCTCTAAACAGGATAACTATATTAACAGACCTCCACCAAGGCTCAGGGAATGTCGTAGAAAAGGTCTGGGAAAAACTAGAAAGGCTACAGGCTGGGGAGGAGTGCTGTGAAATGTCTGGACATGACATGGCCATGGCAATCATGAAGTCACAGCAGTTGTGCTTACCTGCATAGATCTATACAAGACCAAACCAGCCAAAATTCTGACGGAGATGGGGTAAATGATCTCCCAGCCTCATCCTACATTGGGGATGTTGTGGAATATTATTTTAACTATGTAAAGGTGTGTTACATTTGTTTCTGCTGCTTTTGTTAATGATGGGAAGGTGAGTTGCATTTGATTAAATACAATTAGCCTGGGGCAGGAACCAGTAGGGAGCAGGGGGGCTAGCAGAAGGACACCCCTTTTTTTCAGGAGTCACAAGCAAGAAAAGGTTAGCTGTTTGCTATTCAGCCTCTCTGAGGGAGCAGGTTTTTACCTTAACCTTTGAATCTTGAGTGTTAGAGAAGGATAGAGATTTAGATAAAGTTTCCTTTAGCAGCCATGATAGAGCAGGTGCCTGAGGAAACAAAATTCCCATCTAGCCAAACCTCGCTGGTAGCTTCTTCAGAGTTGCTTAAGGTGCAGCTACTCTATTAAATGCAAAACAACAGAGGAAACAAAATTCCCATCTAGCCAAACCTCGCTGGTAGCTTCTTCAGAGTTGCTTAAGGTGCAGCTACTCTATTAAATGCAAAACAACAGAGCAGCCATTTGTAATCGTAAGTTTCTGTCCCAGCCAGAAACTCTCAAATACCCAGTATCCATTTCCCAATTAATTAACTCAGAGGTTTAATTTTTATAGTAACTGCTGGGCCAGTATTCTGGCTTCTTACTATCTAGCTCTTACACTTAGATTAACTCATATTTATGTTTAGCCACATGGCTTGGTACCTTTTCTTCAGTGGAGCATTTTTTTCTGCCTTCCTCTGTGTCTGGCTGGCATCTGTTGCTCTGCCTTTTCTCTTCCCAGAATTCTCCTAGTCTTGTTGTCCTGCCTCTACTTCCTGCCTCTACTGGCCTACCAGCTTTTTATTAAACCAATACAAGTGAAAATCTTTACAGAGTACAAGAGCATTATCCCACAGCTATTAGTAGTGGATAGTTTTGTGGGGCACAGAGAATCATTATTGGATAAGAAATAGCCACTGATAGGATTCCCATGCTCCAATGGATGCTCCCTCTATGTACAAATGAACAATTTTGCCTAGATTTGGTGAGTTATAAAAAAAAATAAAAGACATGAAGTTGAAAGGAGGTGTTGTTATGGGAGAACATGAGAGGAATTGGAAGAGAGCATGGGGTAGATATGACCATATTTTCTAATATATGTGTATGAAAATTTCAAAAGTATTAAATTTTAAAAATCAAAATAAAAAGTAGATAAATAAAATTTCCCATACCTCAAATTCAGATGGAGTTTACATGTCTTTCAGTATGTGTCTTATCTCTTCAGCATATATGCATTGTACAAAATAGCAAGTAGATTTTGACACTTTTACATGTATCCATCATGTATTTTGATCTCATTCACACCTCTCTTTTTCTGAAATATCTTATAGAAAATCTCATTTATCTTTTTACCTCATTATTACGCATTCAGCAGACATCTCTAAAAACATTAATGCTTCCTGTGTCTGCAATGCTATTGTTCACATAATGTGTGAGGGTTTTTGGGAGGCTATCATTTGCTCTTCAGTTACATTCCATTTAACATTTTAAATGCTACTCCAGTTTAATAAATGGCATTATCTAATACCTTATTGTGTTATAGAGTTTTTGTCACAAATATTTTGATTTCCTTTGGTGCAGATCTGTTGGTGGTAAGTGATCCCTTTCAGATTTTATTTGATTTACCTTCACATCATTTTTATTCTTGCAAGACAGCTTCATTGGGCTTCTAAGCTCTAAGGTAGCATATTGACTCATGTTGGTCATTACAGATAGGTTCCATATTCTGTCACTCTTTAGTTTGACCTTTCTCTCTATTGTTTTTTTAATTTAAAGTTTTTTTTTTTTTCATACCAACCACTGTTCCCCTCCCGCCCCTCTTCCCAGTCACCTCCAGCTTCCCCTGTACTCCTTAGATTGACCTTTCTTTAGAGTACCTGTTTTACTTCTTTGGCTATGTCTAACATGAAACCTTTTGGTCTTTGATGTTCTGTAGTTTCACAAAGGTGTGCTAAGTAGTCCATTCCTTTACATTTATCTTGTTTATGATTATTTAGAGATGTGAGACTTGAGAACTGTCTTTCAATTCCTCTGGGAATTAGCAGTTACAGACCCTATAAATACTTTTAATTTTCTAGGTAGCATCAATCAGCTATGTATTTGGAAGTTCAGTGGAATGTCAGATAGATTGTCTCTTATGCTCCAAATTATGTTTCATCTTGAAATCTCCTCAGAGCATATTCTGGGTTCTTTTTCAGTTAACTATTTCTATTTTTATTTACTTGTTGAAGTTATCAATAGATTTTATGTTTTCAATGATGGTATTTTATTTTCCCCAAGTCTTTTAGTTGTCTTTAGATTTTGTATTTCTTGTTTATAGTCTGTCATTTAATTTATTGCTACATATTAAACATTATTTTGTAACCAGAGCTTCTGTGATTCTGAGCTTGCTGTATATTTTATTCTTCTCATCCACACTCCTTTTCTATGTTTGCATTCTTTTTTCCTCAGCCCCTTTCTGAGTTCGTGAGATGAATGTAGGCCTTGAACCAGGATGCAGACAAATATGGCCTTGGATCTGTAAGGATCTTCCTACTTCTATTTTCCAAGTGCTGGGATTCTAGATATATACCACCTTACTGAGCTGTGTGTGTATGTGTGTGTGTGTGTGTGTGTGTGTGTGTGCGTGTGCGCATGTGGATGTTTATGAAAGACCTTGAACTATGAACTTATTTTCTTAGAATTTTATTTCTAGAAATGTTTCACAGTCTCTATTGCTGTTATGTTTCTTCTCAGAGAATTTTCATTGAATTCCTGTTAGCCCTAGGGTAAGCTTTAGCTTAGACAACAGCAAATTAGACAATGCATTTGTGAGATTTGTTTTTATTTTGCCCAGATACTAAAATCTCGAGTTCAAGATCTTCATGAGGCCCAGTTTATTGTTTATAGTTATCATAATATTTTGTTTTGTCATCTGCCCAAGAGTCACAAGAGGAAACTTTCCCACCAAAAGTTTTACTTATTTGCTTTTATAGTGACGTCTTTCGAAGGTCTGGGACCTCTCAGATTCCTAGCTGTGTTACAGATTTTCTATTTGATTAATACTTTGGTGAAACTCTTAGTTTTATACCTGTTTCCATGATCTACATAGCTTGGAAAATAAGGTAAAATTGCAAGGGTTTGGTGAACAGTGTGGAGAAAGAAAAACTCAACTGAGATACCATTTTAAGGCAAAGTTTTTGTTTTTGCAGTTTCTTTTCCTCTGTGGATTTTTCTTATATGTAGAGTCCTAACTTAGCAAGTAATTGAATAATATTTTTTCTTGTAGTTTATTGAATTTCTATATTATTTGCCTTTATGGGCCTCGTTATAAATTTCTTGGCAATATCCATCAAAAAAATTTCATATTAGCAGTTGAATCATTAAGTCTACTTCTAGAAATCTTGTTTACAGAAATAGACAGGTGTCCAAAAATCTATGCATATCCTTTTGCTCATAGTTATAAATGGCAGTGTTCCCTCAGGACTACTCCATGTTCTGTTGCTATCCTGACAAGGTCTACATGTTCTTGCACACAGTGAGCCCAAGATTTGCAGATGGATGGAAAAAAGCAAAGAAGAAGGTAACTCTTGGATTTTCAGCTCACTTTCTTACTTCCTTTTTTTAATTATTTCACAATATTTCTAGCAGAAGAGGTAACAGCAATATTATATGTAAAAAAGAGACAATAAAAATTTGCCCTGCTAAATGTCTTTCAGCTCTAAATTTCAAAGAGCATATATTATCATAACATCGATGCATTAGTAGACTTCCTATTTATTATATGTATGAAAGTTAATTTTTTTAAAAAAAACTTTAAGATAGGAATGTTAATTTCATGAAGAGCTTTTGAAGTAAAAGCAATCTAATCTTTTAGGGTCTTTGAGGAATAAGTTATTTTCAGGCAATGCATTTTTCAGAAAATACTTTAGTTCTATGTAGCTTCAGTCTGGAGTTATCTTCTGATGATGGACATTTTAAGGTCATTAATACATGAAGCACGAATTCTATATCTCCCTACTTAGAGTGAATGATACGTGTTAGACTGGTGAGTTCTGAAAAGAATGTAGTCTCTGGGTCATTTCCCTGGAGCTGAAGCAAGTCATTATATAATGTGCAAAAAGTCTTATAAGGCAATTTGATTTTAACATGAGAAGTAATGAAAACAGAATTTATAATCTTGATTAATCATCCCCAAATAGATTAAACTGAATATTCTCACTAGACATCTAGAACATGAAAATAAGGAACTAAAAAAAGACTGTAAGATATCTATGATTATTGAGAAGTCACAGAAAGTTTTTGTCATGCATATCATTTAGAACAATTATTTTTCAATAAAAGTTACATTTCAAATATTTCCCTCACTGTGCAGTGTGCCACAATAGTAACCAGAAAAGATTGGAAACTCTGAAAGATAAAATTTAGTGCGTGTGTGTGTGTGTGTGTGTATGTGATCAGCCATCACTCTCTATAGCTGAGCTACAGAATCAGTCCCAAAGAAGTTTCTATTTGAGTAATACTTAGTCTTCAAGTCAAGTCATAGAAGAGTTAGAAACTCTAATGAAACTGAAAAAAATAAGAGTTTTGAATGAATAAACCTGTGCTCTTGGCTTTTGCGTGGGTGCAACCCAAGGCATGTCCATCCTCTCAGGGATGCCTTATAGTGTGATGCTTTCACAGAAGCTTTGTCACAGTGTTGTAATTTACACACAATAACAGCAGTGATGTCCATATAAGAGGACAGTAAAGCAGTTATGTTCAAAGTTCATTCTTTTTCTACTGCGTATTTATTTATTAAAATTTTCCCCATACCCACCACTGCTTCCGCTCCTGCTCCTTCTCCCAGTCCTCCACCATCCCCCCTCCCCTTCACTCTCCAAAGAAGACAAGGAATCCCAAGGTGCATCAATTCAGTCTGGCATATCCTGTTGAGGTAGGTCGGAGTCTCTCTCCCAAGTATCAAGGCTGAGTAAGGTTCAACTGCTTATCTTTAAATCTTTAGTTAGCATACAAAGTATCAGCTTTTCTCTCAGCATTTTCATAATACTTGTGTTTGGTTAAAGCCTGCCCTTCTCTTCTCCACCTCTCTGTGCCCGGTTCTTGTGTGGGTTCTTTCGCTCTCTCTGTTCCAGTCTTCCACCTTCACGTCCTCACATGCTCTATTACCGCCCCAATAGCTTCTTGATTATCTTGTGTAAGCCGTTTGGTTCACCCTCCATTGCCTTTTTAAGGCTTTGAAACTGTTTGGGCTGGGGATTCTGTTCTTTAAACATCAGTGGAACTTACTGGTAATACATTGAAGCCTAGAGCCTTTTGGAGTGAAATTTCTGCCTCTCATATTTCTACAGCTATTATTCTATGCCAGATTTAATTTCTTCATGAGCAATTTTGGTACCTTTATTTTTTTTTCACAGAATGGCCTTTTTGTTGTTAAGTTTAGATTTTAAAATTCAATACTATACATTATGTTTTTTTTATAATTTTTCAGTCTTTTCTATACCTATGCTTGGCATTTACTTATTTTTAGTTTTATATGTTTCCATTTTTATAATAGTGTGAAGCCATTTTAATTTATAAGTAAGATGTAAAACATAAATCTGAGAAGTTAGAAACCCAAACATTAACAGCAGGGGTGTGTGGATTGTTAAATTATACATGGTCCCATCATTGTTAGTATTTTCAATGTATTCTGAATGCACTGATTTTTTTACTTGAGGAGACAGATTTTTTTTTTTGCCATAAACAACATATGGTGACTATCAAAATTTTCATCCCAATGGTACTTTAGCTGTGTATTCTTTTTGTCTCCCAGTTATAGGGTTCTGTCATGGAGAAATGATACTGTCAATCATTGCTGTGGAAGCTGATCATAAGGCAAATTTCTAGGTACTAAGTAGGCAATGAAAATGAAATGCATATTTGTATATTCCTTTTTTAGAAATTTGACTTTCAGGTATTTTTTCTGATGAAACACTCCAGTGTGCATATAATAATGTACTTATAAAAGTACATTTTATGTACTTTATATATTATAAATTACTTATATATTTGTATATATTATATATTTTACTACATTTTATGTATATTATCTAGTACTTGTTGTGCTATATATAACGTTTAGAGCTACTGTGTTATTGGTCTTCATGTTAGTTTTCTCATTCCTGTGTCAAAATACCTGTCAAAAACAGCCAAAGGAAGGAGTAGTTTTGGCTCACAGTTTGAACATATCGCAAATCCATCACAGCAGGGGAGGCAGGAGTGGGAGGCAGCTGGTCATAGGCATCTCCTGCTAGGAAGGAAGGAGAAAAATGCCATCATTCAGCTTGCTCTCTCCTTTTATTCCTCCTGGACTGCAGCCAATGATAAGATGCAGCCACATCCAGGGCAGGCCTTCCAAGTTCAGTCTTATCTTTCTGGAAACATAGTTATAGACACACCCAGAAGTTATAGTCAGGGTTTACCATCACAAAGCCCGAGGTTTATTTAAGTCAAGTTTGAAAGGCATGCAGCCAAGGGAATAAATGCCATCAAAGATAACTATGTGCATCCTGCATTGCATAATGGCAAGGCAATGTCCTAAGAAACATACCTTTGGTGACTTTGTCATTGAATGTCCATCATGAAGGGCACTTATATAAACCTAGATGGTCAGGGCCAATTGCTTGTGATGGCCTCTCATGCAGTGAAGGGATGTGATTGGGCTGGAAAAAATGGTTCAGTGATTGAGAGCATGCACTGCTCTTGCAGAGGACCTCAGTTCAGTTTCCAGCACCCACTGCCTGTCACTCCATGGGGCTTGAGGGATTCTATGCCTCTGACATCCATAAGCCTCTGTGCACACACCCATAATGAAAATAATAAAAACCTTTTATCTTGTGTTAGATTTTTTTGTAATTGTTTAACATTTGTATTTAAAATTTTTACACAACCTATTTTGATTGTGTTTCTCTTGCCCTCAGCTCCTCCAGATTTTTCTATCTTTTCATCCACCTCTCTCTCTATCTCTCCCTCTCATTCTTTTATTCTCTTGCTCTTTCTAAAGAAAAAGCAACCAAAAATGCAAAATAAAAATATGAAAATCAAAAAAATGAACCAAAAAAAGCCAAGTAAGACAAAAATCTTACCAAAACAAAACAAAAATAAAATCACAGAAAAACGTGAAAAATATTTTTTTATTTTGGCCAACTGCTCCTGGGCCTACTCTAGATTGTGGTCAGTATACCCAATGACTCTCTATTGGAGAAAAGTGAATTTCGGTCATTTAGTATGTATCAGTTGCAAATAACTTCTTGGTTAGGTGTGGGTTTTCTTTCTACTTCTCACAAAAAGAGAGATAGTAAAGAAGAGACCTAAGGACTGCCACCCATGTGATCTATTATATAGTTTTGTAGTAAAATGACCTTCATGACATCACTAGATGATAGGGATTTTCATATTATGTGACTGTAGCGGGAATCCCGGACTGTACGGTCCTTCCGGCCCAGCGCGCGGCGGCGTAAGGAGAGGTGGTCCTTCTGGCCCAGCGCGCAGCGGCGGAAGGGGAGGCGGGACTTCCGGCCCTGGCGCGCGGCGGCTCCGTACGGCTGTGGCTAGGTGCGTTGCTAAAACCTTCTTTTGCTCGTGATTCTAACAAAATAAATCTTATTTAAAACATATCTATTGGTGGCGGGTTTATTCCGCGATATTTGGCGCCTTAACGCGGGGCAAATTCCCCGAACCCCCTGAATTCCGCGCCCACGCGCGGCGGAGCCCCGCCGGATTCTGCGCCCGCTGCATGCTTCGGATCCCATTTGCGTGCACAGTGTTCGGCACAGCAGCCAGGAGGGAATCTGCGTGCAGAAGAGCTACTGAGACCCAGTTCTGAGGGTGCACGCTTGGTAGGATTTGTGGAGGCATTTGGCAGAGAACCTCTGGGCTTACTCACCACCCCGGTTCAAGCACCATTGCTGCTGCACTACGACACCTGCTGACCGTAAGTCCTCATTACATCTGAGTAAGACAAAATTTTTTTTTCTTTCTTCTAAAATGTCTGATCAGATAAATGTTCACAATTTTACTCACTTTTTCACAATGGTGATAGAGGATTATTTCCAGGATTACGCATTTGGAGGTTATCTCCATCCAGGAATCCTTTTGCTTTTCTTTGTGATAATATATTTCTTACCTAATTATTTTAAGGAATTTCAGCTTAGAGAGTATGAAGCTAAGCTGTCTGGCATGGATGAACGTATTAAGACATTCCAGAAACTAATTGTTTCCATGGAAGAGAGGTCTACTTTGATCACAGAGGAATTTAGAGCTCACATTGATGAGAATTTTCGAAAATTAGATGAGAGATTTAAAACAATGGGTGAAGATTTTGTTAGAGAGGAGTACAGG
>PVIH01014994.1:0-51371 GCA_004025045.1 Sigmodon hispidus
ATAAAAAGGCAGAGAAAGAAATTAGAGAAACATTACCCTTTATAATAGCTGCAAATAGCATTAAATATCTTGGCATAACTCTAACCAAAGTAGAAGCAAATAACTTTGACAAAAAATTTAAATCACTGAAGGAAGAAATTAAAGAGGGTATCAGAAAAGGGAAAAACCTCCCATGCACCTAGATAGGTAGGATCAACATTAAAAAAAAAAATGTCAACTTTACCCAAAGCAATTAACAGATTTAATGTACTACACATCAAAATCCCAACACAATTATTTACAGAACTTGAAAGAACAATATTCAGCTTCATATGGAATAACAGTAAACCCAGGATGGCCAAAACAATCCTACTCAATAAAAGAACTTCAGGAGGTATCACCATCCCTGAATTCAAGATATACTATAGAGGGAGACTAATAATAACAGCCTGGTACTGGTATAAAAACAGACTTGTAGATCAATGGAATTGAATTGAAGACCCTGACATTTACCTACACAACTATGAATAACTGATCTTTGAAAAAGAGGCCAAAAATATCCAATGGATAAAAAAAGATGCTATCTATATCAAATGGTGTTGGCATAACTGGATGGTAGTGTGTAGAAAAATGCAATAGATCCAAATCTATCACCCTGCACAAATCTTAAATCCAAAAGGATCGAAGACCTCAACATAAATCCAGCTACACTGAACTTGATAGAAAACAAAAGTGGAAAATACCCTCCAACACATTGGCAAAGGTGATCATTTCTTTAATATAACTCCAGTAGCACAGACCCTAAGAAGAAAACTAAATAAGTGGTACCTCTTGAGAAGTTTTTGTAAGGCCAAGGACACAGTCAATAAGACAAAACAATAGCCTACAGAGTGGGAAAAGATCTTCACCAGTCCTGCAACTGACTGAGGACTGATTTCTAAAATATAAAGAGAACTCAAGATACTAGACCTCAAAACCCTGAATAATCCAATTAAAAAATGGGGTTCAGAACTAAAAAGGGAATTCTGAACAGAAGAATTACAAATGGCTGAAAGGCATTTGAAAAAAATGCTCAACTTCTTTAGCCATCAGAGAAATGCAAATCGAAACAATTTTGAGATACCACCTTATACCTGTCAGATTGGGTAAGATCAAAAACATAGATGACAGCCTATGCTGTAGAGGTTGCAGGAGCAAGGGGAACACTCCTCCATTGTTGGTAGAAGAGTAAACTGGTAAAGCCACTATGGATTGCAGTATGGAGATTTCACAGAAAGCTGGGAATCAATCTCCCTACAGACCCAGCAATATCACTATTGGGCATACACCCAAAGGACTTGCATTCTCACTCCAAAAGCATTAGCTCAACTATGTTCATAGTAGCATTGTTCTTAATAGCAAGAACTTGCAAACAAACTAGATGCCCCTCAACTAAAGAATGAATTAACAAACTGTGGTACATCTTTACAATGGAATACTACTCAGCAGAAAAAAAAAGACATCCTAATATATTCTGGTGAATGGATGGATTTGGAGAATATCCTTCTGAGTGAGGTATCAAAAGCCCAGAAAGATAAGCAGGGGATGCACTCACTCAATAGTAGTCTTTAGACAAAAAGCAAACAACAACAACAAATAGCAAAGAATATCTAAACTGCAAAATGCAACCCTTGAAAAGCTTGGGATCAGAAGGAACACTTAACCTAGTCTGGGTATTAGAATGAGGAAACCAATTTGCTTGGTGTGGATGCTGAGTTGATTCACCTTGGGACTTCTTGCCCCTTTGAAGGAGGGGATGAGGGATGGGGAGGTGGGAGGCTGTTTGCAATCAAGGAGGGATTGGGAGGGGGAAGGGTGAGATAGCAAGTGGAAACCTGGGAAAAAAAGACTTTCTTTTCTTTTTTTTTTCCTTTTATTATTATTATGAACAAAGAAGTCACACTTTCTAACCTTTCATATCCTTATTCAAGGTCCCTTCCCCCTCCCACCACATCAGGTCATTCTTTCTTCTCCAGAAATCCCCATCCCATCCATGGGCAGGCAGCAGGCAGTCCCATGGTCCCACTGTCCCAATATTACTTAGTTCAGTCTCCACTCCTGGCAGATACAGTTTTCTCCCCCCTCCCTCAAAAGTGAGTAGAGTGTTCCTCTAGAGGGAGTGGGATCCAAGGTGTCAGTCCAGGGTGTTACTGATCCCAAGCTGTTCAGTGGTTGTGGTTTGGAGCTTGGGCATGCTTTGCTTTTTTCTTGTTTGTTTGTTTGTTTAGAGTCTGTATCACTACCCAGTCATATAGCCTATGAATCACAATAATGACTACCCTCACAAGACATCTCAAAGGACAAAATAATGACACATATTTTTGGAGTAGCAAACATAATTGGTCATAGATCCCTGTCAATATGAAGAAAGGTATTATAAACTTAGACAACTACCTTTCAATAGCAAATTTGGGTGTTGTAAAGTAGAACATGCCAATGCCACTCTCCTGAACAAATATCCTTCTTAACTCTAATATTCATACTTATTACTAAACTCAATACATATAACTCTCATCCATGGTAACAGAAAATTATTTTTGTGTGCATTGAAGACCATCACAGAAATCCAGAACTGGTACAATACAGAGAACAATTTATCATGGAGTCCTTGTATCCAGTTGATACATTTATATTGTAATCTTAATTACTGAGACTTAAGGAACATTGAGAGAGAAAAACACATTTATTGTAAGAGCTAGAAAACCAGGATGCCTACTACAGGAAAATGTCACCTATACATAACTGGGAAGCTTTATCATAAACAATCAACAATTTTATTACTAAAAAACACAAACAAAACAATTTGGTGTCAATACTAGTTGGTATGCCAGGATTGAGGTGAAAAATATCTCACAAGAAACCATCCCTAGAGAAATATATATAGAAAATAAAGTTGTTCAGTTTTCTCCAGGAAAATTAAAGCTATTTTAATTCCCAAGTTGTCAGCTTCAAACATATGTACATTCAAGCTATACTAAATAGACTCAGCAGGATACATCACATACACAGAAAAGAGTCACATGTGTGTGCTTTTGTGTGTATAGACTATATGTGTGTTTATGTATTATGTATGTATGTATATATATGTATGTATATATATGTATGTATATATATATATATATATGTTCTTTAATTCCCATTCTTCTAGAGAACTATGAACTATATAGTATTTTTGAGTAATCATCATGGTCAAATTAATGTCTACTATTTGGTATAAAAATTATTATAATTAATCTTGCCTTAAAGAGAGAAATAATACAGATCAAATGATTTTATAAGGAAATCTCATTCAATATCATGCTTATATCATTTTTTTTTTACAATGGAAAAAGTATATTTAGGATTAACCACCTGGATTGAGTTTAGATGATACCAATTTTGTTGGCAACATCCAGACTATCATAATCAGGAGCTAATCAAACATATGCCTTCTTCTCTCTGTTAGGCCTTATTAGGGTGTTGACTTTGGCCAAATCTATGTCATAGAGTTTCTTCACAGCCTATTTCGTCTGGTGCTTGTTGGCCTTGACATCCACAATGAACACAAGTGTGTTATTGTCTTCTAACTTCTTCATGCCTGACTCAGTGGTCAGGGGAATTTGTTGATGGCATAGCAGTGGTCAAGGTTGTTTCTGCTGGGCTCACTTTTTTGAGGGTATTTGGGCTGTTTCCTGAGCCTAAGGTTCTTGGGCTGCTGGAAAGTGAATGACATGGGGATCTTCTTTTTCTTGTGGTGTTGACACCTTTCAGCACTGCCTCCTTGGCTTCAAGGCCTTTGCTTTGGCTTCCACTTTGGGAGGGGCAGAAGCTTCCTTCTTAGCTTTCGTCATCTTAGTGAAAAGGTCTTATAGCATTTTAAAATTAAAGCTGCTAAATATAATTTCAAACACATTTTATAGAAAGCAATTTACTTCTAATTTAACAAATGCGTAAACACTACATCTTTAGTTTGTTTCTCTTCAATTTATTTCTCCTATTAATGCTGTGTGTAATTATTCAGGAAAATAGTTTTAAAATAGTTTATTTGTGTGCATGTGTGTGTGTGTATCTTTATTTCTAGAATATATATTCTTGTAGTAATTTCTTTCTTTTACAGTTTGGGTGCTTTACATAACTAAAATCTTCAGCATTATGAGTAATATTTTATTTGCCAATGTTTCTATTTTGGGGAACATTTATAGCATCTAATCCTGGTACAGTTTTATTTACTGACTTTTATGCTGAATTTGCATGATGTGGGAAGCAAAACAGAACTAAAGACCTACATAGTAATCATGTGAAATTAATTTAAGTGTTTTAAAACCATTAAACTAACTTTATCAATTATAGAAAAATGAGTTTATAGTTCATGCCTCATCAAAAAGACAGGTTTATCATAATACAGTAACAAATCAGTTAATTGGGGCTCAGGTGAAGAAGATGAAACTTTTCAATACCACATTATATGATGCTCTATTAGACCATTGAAAGAAATAATGAGTAAAGAAAATCATTTACATTGAGAATAAAAATGAAGGTATTTTATGCAAAATTGATGTTCATGTTCAATAAACATTTTACTATAACATTGTATCTAACTGAAATTTCTTTTGACTGAGCTATTTTAGTCATGTAATTCTTCATGTTACTTTTTTGAGAAGAGGGTGAGAAATGAAAAAATGAAAAATGAACTTTTCATACACATACTTATATAGACTTTCATATCAAAATATTATTTCATATAAAAATGTCACCAAATATATTGATAGCAGTGTAAAATTTTCCAACTACTTTAAGAACAGATTTCTACATTTTTGTAAAGTGAGAGTATACATATTGTCCATTAGAACCAAAGAAATAATATAAATGTAAATAAATTAAAAATATTTATGCCAGTTATTATATGTAATACTTTACAACAAGCAATTCAACTTTTGGGGGGAATTAAAATATTCATTTTCTGCTTCTTATAAGTCAGAAAACTGTTATGAAATGGTAATCATACCCCCATAAACAATTTCCAAGTATTTTTCTAAAAAGATAATAAATATACTGAAACACCCTGTTTATTTAATCCAACCAAAATTAATTTTCATAGTAGGCAAAAAGAAGCCATGCTGGCAATTAAATTTTACTAAAATTAAAATAAAGATTAAATGAAAAAGAATGTGACAGAAACCATTGAGTGAGATATTGTGTATGGTAATTGAAATGAAATTTACATTAATATATCAATTAATTATATCAAATTAATGACTTTCTCCCCTTTCTTCTTTTGTCCTTTTTTAATTCTTTCCTTCCTTATTTTTCTTAATTTCTCTAAACATATGTAACTAGGCACTAATAAGATTCACAGAGGAAGATAAAATAATATATTGAAAAGAACACAAAACATTTCTCACTTGTGAAAAAAATAAAGCTAAAAAATTAAAATACATATTTCAAAATTATAGTGAAATATGAAATATTAGTATTGATTTGTAAAAGTTATTGGAGACTTACACACAGTATGTCTTATTATGTACATGCATTTGATTGTATAACCAGTAAAGATAATATTGGACAAATGATGTCTGCTAGAAAAAGTAAAGCCAGTTTTCTAATGCAGTGTCATTGGGTATATTTTTTTATGTACTCACTCATTAGTGGACTCTAAACAAGCAAACAAACAAACAAACAAGAAAAAAGCAAAGCATTCCCAAGCTGCAAACCACAACCACTGAACAGCTTGGGGTCACTGGGTATATTAACCGCACTCCATGGCAGTCTCAATGGCTAGGATTAGTAAGCCAATACAAAATGGAGCCCATAATTTCTTGTTTTAATGTTGGAATTTTTGACAAATTGGTTTTCTTTTTTAATAGTATGTTTCATTAATTTTTTTTGTTTTTTTAATGTGTGTTTTTTATTGTGGGGAATATTTGGAGATTTTGTTTTTATACTTTATCTTGTTTTGTTCTATTTCAGAAAGGGAGAGAAAGAGCATGAAATTAGGTAGATGGGAAGTGAAAAAGATCCTAAATGATTTGAAAGGGGAAAATAAGATAAAAATATATAATTTCAAAATTTTTAACAAAAATAGTATTTAGTGCTGGAGAAACAGATCAGTGGTTAAGAGCACTGATTTTTTTTTCTCCCAGAGAATATGCATTCAATTTCCAAAACCAATGTGACAGTTCAAATATCTGTATCACTGGTACTCTCACAGATGCAAAACAACAAGGCATGTTAGAAATAAATAAATCTTTAAAAGTAATACACAAAGAAGTCATGAAGTTACTCACTGAAAATGAGTGATGATTATTTTATATGAATAAAATTTAAGAATCAATAAAATTAAAAAATTCATAAAATTAATTTTATTATCACAACAAAGTTTATTTGATTTCTAAAGCATTCACAAAAAACATGCATTGTAAGGGAACTGATAGGGAATATTACAAATGATGTAGAATTTAAAAATATGTGACTAATACAATCAAAACCTAGGAGAATTACATTGTATTTTTCTTTTTTAGTGTTTTTATGATAATATGCTATGTTATTATTGAAATATCCTCATGTCACTTTAATCAAATCTCTATAATTTCCTAGAGTTTGTTTTAATATTGATGGAAAATTATAAAAATATTGTCTGATCAAATATACTTTGTGTTAAACTTTAAAAATTCTTAGTCATTTTTTCTAAATATTATATATGCAAAACAATTATTATTTAAAAAATTGCTTTTGTAATAATCTGATTTTATTTTTAACTTAAATTTTATAAAATCCAACCATCTCTCTAAGTTTTTATTCTTCCAATATGTTGATGATATTATTTATAATTCTAAAAAGGTTATCAATGTGTAGCAATGTGAAAGGCATAGTCTAAATGAAGGCAAAATATCTTTCATAAATCAATTTAGCTTTCACATTTCATTTATCTCAGTTTAGTTTATTTACCTCACTATTTATATAAATAATTTTTCTTTTTTTTTATCAGTTCTTCTGAAAAAATTTAAGCATGTAATGTTTTCTGTCATATATATTTTTGGGGCATATTTCTTGTAGTGTTAGATGCATACAGTTACAGCTCACAATCACAATACTATGTCATATACTTAACATTCCTCAATTTGCACCTTTCCATATTAATAATATTTCTACACAATAACTATCTAGATCCTTTGAACTCATGCTACTTCATTATATATCTGCATTAAATATGTTTTAATCATACAGAATCACAAGGTTCAATGATAGCATAAAAATGTCTCAATGCTAAAACTTCAAGAACTATATTGAATAGATTAGGGGAAAGAGAACATCTTTGTTTAGTTACTGATTTTAATGGGATTGCTTTGAGTATTTCTCCATTTAGTTCGATGTTAGCTGTAGGTTTCTTGTAAACTGCCTTTACTATATTTAGATATTTTCCCTGTATTCCTGATTTCTCCAAGACTTATATCATAAAAGAGTGTTGGATTTTGTCAAAGGCCTTTTCAGCATCAAAAGATATAGGCATGTGGTTTTTTTCTTCAGATTTTTTTATAAGATAAATTACATTTATGGTTTTTGTATGTTGACCCATCCCTGCATTTCTGGGATGAAGCCTACTTGGTCATGGTGGATGATGCTTTTTATATGTTGTTGTCATGGTTTGCCAGAATTTTGTTGAGAATTTTTGCATCAATATTCATGAGGGAAACTGGTCTGTAATTCCCTTTCTTTGTTGTATCTTTGAGTGACTTGTATATTAGGGTAATGGTGGCCTTATAAAAAAGTTTGGTAATATTCCTTCAGTTTCAACTGTGTGAAATAGTTTGAGGAGTATTGGTATTGGTTCTTCTTTGAATGTCTGGTAGAATTCTATACTGAAACCATCAAGAACTCAAGAAACTAGAGACTAAAACACATCAATAACACAATTAAAAAATGGAATTCAGAACTAAAAAGGTTATTCTCAGCTGAAGAATTACAAATGACTGACAGGCACTTGAAAAATCCTCAACATCTTTAGCCATCAGAGAAATGCAAATCAAAACAACTTTGAGATACTACCTTAGACCTGTCAGAATAGTTAAGATTAAAAACACAGATGACAACCTATGCTGAAGAGATTGTGGAGCAAGTTGAACACTCCTCCATTACTAGAGCGAGTGTCAGCTTGTTCAGGCACTCTGGAATGTAGTATGGCAGTTTCTCTGAAAACTGGAAATCAATCACCATAAGGATCTAGTAATACCACTACTGGGCATATACTCTAAAAATGCACGTTCTCACTCCAAAGGCATTGGCTCAGCTCTGTTCATAGCAGCATTATTTGTAATAGCAAGAACCTGGAAACAATCTAAATGTCCATCAAGTGATGAATGGATTTACAAACTGTGGAACATCTATACAATGGAGTACTACTCAGCAGTAAGAAAAAATGATATCCTAAAATTTGTAGTCAAAGGGATGGATTTGGAGAATATCCTCCTGAGCAAGATATCACAAACCCAGAAAGTTAAGCAGGGAATGTACTCACTCATTAGTGGATTTAAGCAAAAAGCAAAGCATTTCTAAGTTGAAAACCATAACCACTAAACAGCCTGGGATCTGAAGCACATTGGACCAGAACCTCGAAGCCAATTCCTTCCAAAGAACTCTTGACCTAGTCTTGATGTTGGGATAAGGAAAGCAGATCTGCTTGGAGTGGTGCTGAACTAAGCCACCTTGGGACATTGGGAATTCCTGCCCTTGCTGGTGAAGTGATAAGGAGATGGGGAAAAGAGTGAATGACTGGGAGGGTGAGAGGGGGAAGAGAGTTTGAACAAGGGGATACTTGTATAAAAAATATGACTTTATACATAATTAAAAAAATAAGTCTCAATGCATGCAATATTTTTGTTGTATTTTTAGTAATGTAACTCATTATGCATATCTGTATTAATCTTAACCATTTGTAGACTGCTTATTTTGAGTGTACTGACAGACTATATAGGACTCTATAGCCCCATAGCAGGACAGTGACCAGCTCACTAAGGTAGGCTTATTTTCATTTTGTTTGTCTCAGCTTGTCAATACAAATAGATATATTCTATTTGTATTGTTCTACATGCTACCATTCAATTATGCCAGCACCATTTGTAAAAGATGTTATCTGTTTTTCATTGTATACTTTTGCCTTCTTTGTCTTAAATAAGATTTTCATAAGTGTGTAAATTAATGTTACATTCTTCAGTTCAATTTCATTGACCCATGTATCTGTTTTATCACAGTAACAAGTTGATTTTTTATTATTATTTCTCTATACTAAAGCATGCAGTCAAAGATGGTGATGCCTCCAAAATTTTCCTTATTTTGCAGAATTATTTTGTCAATTTGGGGAATTTTTTTTTATTCATATAAAGTTAAATATTGTTTTCTCGAGGTTGGTAAAGAATTGCATTGGAATATTTCTGTAGTACTCTATTATATTATTTATTATATTTTATAACTTATTATACACATCTTAATACACTCTAATCTAGGAAATATATAGCACAAAAGATATATATTGTATGACTTATGTTAGTATAAAGAAACAGAAAAATTTACAAAATCAGAATTTCAGAACTTAGCATCACTGTAACTAACATAAGTTCACATTGTTTTAAATTAAATGTCACTATCAATGGGATTTTGATGGTTAACGTATTAAATTTGTATTTTGTTACAAGTTCCATTTAATCTATGTTGACACTATTGATAAAAGAGTATGGGAGATCTTTCCATTCTCTGGTCTTTCTTTCAATTTTTTTCTTCATACAGATCTTTCTCTTGTGTGCTTAGATTTACCCCAAGATATTTTATGTTATTTCTGGCTATTGTAAAGGTGGATATCTGTCTGTTTTCTTTTTCAGCTCATTTATTATTTGTATATAGGAGAACTATTAATAGTTTTTATGTGTTCTTGGACTCGGTTTGCCAGTGTTTTGTTGAGTATTTTTGCATCAATGTTCATGAGGAAGAATAGTCTATAATTTTCTTTGTTGTATCTTTGTGTGTTTTGGGTATAAAAGTTACTGTAGCTTTGTAAAAATGTTCTACTTTGTAGAACAATTTCAAGCATATTAGATTAGCATTTCTTTGAAATTCTGGTAGAATTGTGGACTGAAATCATCTGCCCCAGTTTTCTTTTTATTACACTTAGGGGTTTTATGCTTATTTATTTATCTGGTCTTTATTTAATTTTGAAAAGGGACAATTCAGAAAATTGTTCATTTTATTGGTTTTCCAGTTTTGTGGAGGTATGACCTAATGTTTTTCCAGATATCCTTTGTGTCTGTTGTTATGTCCTCCTTTTCATTTCTGATTTTGTTAATTTAGGTAATCTCTCTCTGCCTCTTAGTCAGTTTGAATAAAGGATTTTTTGTCTTGTTGATTTTCTCAAAGAACCAACTCTTTATTTCATTGATACTTTGTATTGTTTTTGTTGTTTCCATTTTATTGATTTCACCCATCGATTCAATTCTTTACTGTCATCTATTCCTCATATATGAGTTTGCTTATTTTTGTTCTAGAGCTCTTGGGTATGTTGTTAAGTCTCCCATGTGAGATTTCTCCAAGTGCTTATAGGTATTTAATGTTAAGAACTTTTTTCTTACCACTACTTTCATAGTATCCCATAAGTGTGGGTGTGCTGTGGATTTATTTTCAATGTATTCTAGGAATTCTTTAATTTCTTTATTTCTTGAGCAGAGATTGTTCAGTTGATTTTTTTTTAATTTCAAGGAGTTTGTACAATTTATGTAGCTGTGTTGCTGTTGAACTTTAATTTTATGTCATGGTGGTCTGATAAGATATAAAAGATTATTCCAATTTTTGGTAACTATTAATGTTTTCTCAAAGACTGAGTATGGGGTTAGTTTTAGAGAAGGTTCTATGGAGTTCTGAAAAGAAAGTATATTATTTTGGTTTTGGCATGATTGTTCTGAATATATGTATTAATTTCATTTGAATCATATCGATAATCTGTTAAATCTCTTATTCTTCTGTTAAATTTCTGTCTGGAAAACTTATCCATTGCTGAGAGTGATATGCTGAAGTCTCCCACTATTAGTCTGTGAGGTTGATTGTGTGATTTAAGCTTTAATAATGGTTTATTTCATATGTGGGCACTCTAGTAGTTGGGGCATAAATGTTTATAATTGAGACTTCATCTTGATAGAATTTTGTGTGATGAATATGTCCTTACCCTTCTCTTTTGATTGATTTTAGTTTGAAGTCTATTTTGTTACTTAATAAACTAGCTAAATCAGCGTCAATCTTAAGTCCATTTGATTGGAAACACTTTTCCCAACCCTTTCTCTGAGGCAGTAGTGTCTGTCTTTGAAGTTAAGGCTTGTTTCTTGTATGCAGCCAGAAGATGGATTTCATACTCCAATTGGTATACATGGTCTTTGTCTCAGGGAGCTTTTCTTGATTCAATCTACTCTGTCATTTTCTGTGTTTCAGGGAACCACTTTTTACCTAGTTTGAGCTCTTGATTCAATCAGAGCTGGAAAATTATGTGTACCAAGATAGCTGCTCATGGTACAATAGAAGCTGACAGATTTTGTGTCTCAAAGAGACACTATTGGTCCCATAGGAATTTAATATAATTCTGTCTTAGGATCCCCCTGAGGTCTCAGAATGTTGGGTGGGTTTGGGAGAAGGTGTGGTACTTATAGATTGCAAGGTCTAATTGAGTTGTTGGTACAGATGCCTGCTCGAAAAAGTCTTCCCTGCTATCTTGTACCTGGTGCATGAATAGATGTGGGTGAGGTGGAATAGGTTATGTGTTCAGGCTTAGGTCTCACAGACTGGACAGATTTTCAGAATATTTTAATATGCACTAAATTATGGAAGCTTCATGTAGTAGAATATTTATTTCTGTTGTTTGGATGTTTGCACATTATGATCAGTATCCTTCAGTGTATATCCAGTTGACTTGGTTCTCAGGAATTTCGCACTAAGTAAGTTTTATTTATTATCCATGATTTTCAATTCTCCACATATAGGGATGTACTGCTTAAGAAATTGTTCATGTTCACTAACAAAGGTGCCTAGCTCTCCCTTATCACATATTATTTTCCTGAGCTAGCTGCCAATTATTATGCCCTGAGGATAGAAAAACTAATTTTATTATTAGCTTAGGTACAACACAACTAGAAAGTTAAATCTACTACAGAAAATCACTTCATATAAATTCTTTCAAAATTAACTGCACTTTTAGATTATTCATGCCAGGGCTGCTTCTCTAGTAGAATGGCTAAGTGAAAGCTGATGAAACTGCTAAATTGAGTTCTGAAGAGCAAACTGGAAACTTTCCAGGAAGTTAACACTTTTCTTGATTGAAGATGAAATCATTTATTTTAAGGAATAGCCTCTTCACAGTATCACCCCAGAGCATTTGAACTGGGGGGTTCAGCATCAGTTTGAAGTTTCTCATCTCACTTACACCCACATTGAAGGCAGGGTAAAATATCTTGAAGTTATAAAACAGTATCCTCCAACTACTCACAGAAAATGATACAAAAATGGAGCCATAAGTCAAGCAATAACAATTGAAATATTCCTGCTCACACATTTTAAAAGTTAGAATGTATAATGTTTTCTAACTTATTTATAGTTTGTTAAGGAATTTCCAGGTTTTAAGAAGGTGGTGTGATTATGTAGTTATTGCTTAAAATAATATTTTTAAATATATCAATAGACTGTGACATAAGAATTTTTATATAAAATGGTTAATTTAGAAAAGGAATAATCATATTTTATTGCTGTATTGATAACTTCAGAATTTCTTATTATAGCCCATTGCACCATACTGTCTTCTTTGAAAAGCGTTTTTGTCTTGAGAAACTTTCAAACAAATAGTGGTATAAATGTTAAAGGAATCAAAAAAATTATGTTTGCATTAGGCCTGTGTCATGAGATATAATCCATACCTGACACTATTAAATGTTCTCAGATCCTGAGACTAGACAGGTTGCTGGACTAGAGAAAAATCTATCAGCTATTCTTCTGAAGAAACATAGCCATAACATTTTCCTGAATAATATGTTGTGATAGTCATATATCTGTATGTCACTAACCTCTCATTAGAGAAACATTTTAAGCCAGTAGATGAGAATTAACACCAAGACTCACAACTATGCAATATACAGATAATGAGAGACTTCAAGACATCTACTCCTATATGGGATTTCTAGATGTAACCCCTTACTTAAATGGTTGAGGAGCTATAACAAAGAGGATGCAGTAAGATTATAACATCTTGCCTGGAGGGGATGCTGACCTAAGCCACCTTGGGACCTTGCAACCTCCTACCCTTGCTGGGGAGGAGATAAAGTAATGGATAGAAGAGTGAGTGACTGGCAGGGGCAGGAGAGGGAAGAGAGCCTGAACATAGGGATACATGGATAAAAAATATGACTTTATTCTTATTAAAAAAGGAAAAAAAGTATTGTATTCAACCATAAAGAAACATTAAATCATGACATTTGTATGAAAATGGATACTACAGGAGATTATTCCAAGCGACACAAGCCAGATTCAGAAAGACAAATACCACCATTTCTCTTTAATGTAAATTGGTAGGGGCCAGTTTAGGGTGTGGGCAGAGAGGGTCAAATGTTCATGGACTGACTATATGTGACAGGAAAGCATAAGGAAGGACTCTTTGGGGAAGGAATAAAATCAGTAATAAGGGACAAGGAGGATGAAGAAGAAAGTGAGGAAGAGAGATAAGAACAATGTATAATGACAGGTATGGAAATGCTATTACAAAACCTGTTACATTTTATGCCATTTAAAAAAACTAATTAAATAACCCGAAACAGATAGACCACACAAAAGCACCCCCCCCCCCACACACACACGATTAAAACATCTAAGAATGGTTGCTATAAAATATCAATGAATCAGCATCTTCCAGACAGTACAGGACTTATGTCTTTATGCTCGGAATAAAGTAATGTCTGGTATCTTAGAAGTAGGCAGAGAAATTGGAGCATAGATAGGGAAAGAAAGGTTGAGTCAGGACTGATGTGATCCAGCCGTCCAAAAATCAGCTTGCAAGGAAACACAGGTGAGCCCCAGGCCACGTGGCAAGACAGATTAATGAAAATGGGTTAAACTGAGATGAAAGACCTAGCAATCAGTATGCCTTAGCCAGAGTCAAAACAGCATGTAATTAATATAAGCATCTGTGTGTTTATTTGAGACTTTGGGATTGCTGGTCCAGAAAAACTTCAGTGGGCAGTCTGAACTATAGGGGTAGTCAGGGCTACAAACCGATCTCTACACACATGTTAATTCATAGAGAGTATGACAGTACACACAAGCCCTGAATAAGTTCAAGCAAAATTCCATCCCAGCCCTGAGGCAAAGGAATAGGTCCCAATCTTAACTGTAAAGCTCTGTTGCAAAAATTATAAATTTTCTCTTATGGATTGACACTGGAATTTTTATACACATTCCAAGGAACAACCATTTCCAAGTGTACTTTGGTAACATTAAATGAACTCAGTGGTTTTTGTAAAAATTTTAATTTTATTTTAGCATCATTAGTTGTATTGGCAATTGTTTGTCTTTTGCATTTTTGTGTATTTTCTGACAAAGAGAAATATAATTTTGGAAGGTACATAGGTGGGTAGGATATGAGAGGTGTTAGGGAAAAAGAAAAGAACAAAAATAGACTGCTTGAAAAAATAAAATTACACTATAAAAGAAATAAAGAGGAAAAGAATATTAAGGCATCTAAGTAGGTGATTACTATCTTCTCATCTTTGTCCTGGCAATAAGTGTTAAATGCAGAATTTTAGCAACTTTCTTGTTAGATTCATTCTATGAAACATACATATGTAAATATCTCTTTCTACAACTGTAGGAACCAAACTTATGGCTGTCCTGTATGGCATGATTTCCACTAGTTAAGTTCAAAGGCATTCCCTTTCATGGTTTTTCTTCACCCTGCGGCTTAGTAGCTGACCTATCTTACCATTTGTTCTTTGACATTTAGTCCACATTTAACACTTAATTCAACATCACAATGATTCAAAGATGTATTCAATAATTTTAGCATTAAATTTTGAGTTAAGTGAGTTTTTCTTTTCATGGTAAGGTCTTAATTGATACTAGAATAAATCTAAATTGTATTATCATTTCCATTTGACTATTCTCAAATACAGTATACTGTTAAAATTAATACATAATAAAACCTTTTTCTCATGAAAAATATAATTCTACAGAAAATGGTGGGGCTAAAAATAGAGAAGATCAGAATTGATGAATAATAGTTTTAATACCAGTGCATATTTGAGGTCATCCTTGTCTACATGTTGAGTTACAGGCAGTCCAGTAAATGATGCATAGTGAGACTATCATTAAAAAACTTCTGGGGAGGAGATAAAGAGATGTGGAGAAGAGAGAGTGACTGGAAGGGGAAGGAGGGGGAAGGGAACTTCAAAAAGAATATACATGGGTAAAAAATGTGACTTTATTAATAATAAATAAAAGAAAAGAAAATTCATCTATAAAAAAAATTGAAAGAAGAGAGGACACATACCTGTAATTTCAAGTAATACATAAATATGTGATTGAAACAAAAGAAAATTTATGATTGAAAACTATTTCAAGAGATGATTTCTCCATATTCATACATCAGAATAATTAATCAGTATAAAATGCCCTAAGAACATGTGAAACAAAGAATACTTAGAAGTTTCTTCTTTCCACCTGTTACTGTAAACATTGTAATATTCTTTTTTAAATTCAGGTTAATAAAAGTTTGTATACATGAAAAGCTAAGATTCAGTTGTCATTTATTCCCATTTTCTTCTATAGAGAACCTTACTTTTTAATCATTGATCTATAAAGGACTATAGCTAATAAGTTAATAGCTATAATAGCTACACATTTCTTGGACAATGTCCAAAATCTTTCTATGTATAAACTATAAAAGATGGCAAAGTAAACCAAATGACAAAATCTCTGATAAATTTCTACCTGCTAAAGCTAATCTTTTATTAGTTTAACATGTATTAAGATAATCATTTTTGAGATTTCAGTTGAAACATGATATAAAATGCATCCTGTGGTGGAAATGTTCTCTGTATGATGTAAATAAAGTAAGTGGTTTGGCCTATGTAGAGCACCATAGAAGTGGGTGGAGAGTCAGAGGACAGGCAGGTAGGAGAAGGGTGGAGTTAGTCAGTCGCCATCTGATCCCAGAAGGAGGAACATGTAAGAGATACAGGTGAGCCACGGGCTAGGCCATGTGGCAGGTAGATTAATAGAAATGGGTTGAATTAAGATGAAAAAGCTAGCTAGTAATGTGTTTGAGACATGGGCCAAACAGTATAAAGTATATAAGTGTCTGAATCATTTCTTTGGGGGACAAAAGCTGCTGCGGGCCAGGTCCAAACTTCTGGGACTAAACGGGCCCAGGAACCCTTCTACAACAGTATCTTATCACTTACAAATTTTATAGAATACAGTGAGTGATGTGTCATGCTCTCTGTTTTGGCTGCTTGAAAATATTACCACAGAATTATAAATGAAGCAACATATATTTAAATATAAATATATGGTTTCAAAAGTGTTAGATTGCAACAAAAAAAATAATTCCAGGAGTAAACTTTAACAACCAGAATATTCAGATTAATATTTAATTTATTCTTTGTAAATTTTTATAACTATTTTAAAACAAAAATCTCTTCTTCATATATAAAAATTAAAGTTTAAACTACTTTATCTAAATTGTAGATTATAATTTGTTATTAAATGTTTATATTAGTTTGAATGCATTGAAATAAAAATAATACCAAAATTTTATCTCACTTTAATAAGACTAGTTAGCATCTGAAAAAATCGTTAAGGACAAAACTGTCAATAATGTAAGGGGAACATGAGCCCTTTTATGAGGCTAGTTGTTATGTAAATTAGTGCAGCCACTGTATAAGTTAGTATGGAAAATTTTTGCTAAGATTAAAACTTCCATATCCAGCTTTACTGTTCATGAGGATCAACTCATAAGAATAAAACTAGAATCTCACCTTTGTTATTTTTAAATTCTAAAAAAATTATACATTTAAGGTCTATATTTTTTATTTATGCTCTTTTCATACTTTCTTTTGTATTTTTTTCTTTATTGTTGTTGAGTGTCTAGATTCTCCTACTTTGCCCTCAGACCAGCTATTCTGGTTTCCACTTGGTCCATTTTGTTAGTAAAACTATATTCTTAGAATTTATTTTTGTATTGATATTTTATTTCCAATATCCAAGCTTGGCTTTGAGTGATAGAGAGATGGTACACAGATAAAGTGTTAATTGCATAAAAATGAAGAATAAGTTTAGATTCACAGAATATACACAAAACTGAGCATAGAGAATTCCTCAAGCAGAATAACTATGTGAAATAGCCACAATTTGCAAGTTTTGATTTCTCAAGAGACTTTTGTCTGAAAAGAATGAACACTGATTGACAAAATACCAATGTCAAGTTTAGAATTTCACATGTATAAATGCACACATATTTGTGTGTACATAAAGGCTAACATAAATACAAACAAGTATCCATTTCTTTTATTTCTCCTTCTTTGCTACTCCTCTCACTCAACCATCTCCTTTTCTCATGATTTGTTCCCACCTCTCCTTGGTTGCTACCTGTTATGATCCCAATTTACTCAGGAGATATCTATTTTCTCTTCCCAGAGGGATCCCTGGATGTCTCTTTAAGTTCCTTCTGTTCCAAAGGAGGTGCATTGAGTATAATATACTTACCATACACACAGGTTTTGTTCACAAACTACCAAAGCCAAAGGCTATGAAGGCATGTCTAGTGCCCTCCTTTATCAGTTTCTACCTTAATGCTTAGAAGCAGGATTTTTCACTGAACTCTAGATTTTTTCTTGTCATTTTAACTAGAGCAATGAGCCATGAGCTTTTCAGGACATGTTAACCAGAGCCTGACATCTTAAGATTACAGGTATTCACAAATATACTTAGCCTTTATGTGGATACTGGGTACTTGAAATTCAGTTCTTGTTTGCAGATTCACTGTGCTTATCTGCTGACCCATTTTCACACCACACTGTATTATTTATGCTATTCCTTTGTTCCTAGCTAAGACTCAACTAAAATATTTTTTTGAGATTTCCTGATCTGCATTCCATTTTTAAATTGTGGTTTCTAGAAAGATTATAGAATAAAGAATATTATATAAGTTAATATTATTTAGAAAATAATCACTAAGGATTTGTTGGATCACATCCTTTTATTATTATTACATTTTATCATGTCTTGAATCTGTTGTCTATCATTTGTACTCTAAGAAAATGATTGTTGTAATAAAATTAATAACAATTTTAATGTCATAGCCACTACATGCATAATAATATTTATTTTCATATTCTCAAAAAACTTGTATGACATTAGTAATCAAAAATAATAAAACTAATACCATAGTCAATGTATCATTTATTTTTGCTGTTGGCATCAATGAAAAGAAATAATACCCAAACAATAAATAGCATTTTAAGGCAAAAGAAATATGTTGAGGATGCAGCAGACAGAGATCTTCTAAGTTTGTTTTTTGCAGAGTAGTAAAATTTCCATGAATAGATGACTCAGAGAATTTTTTTAATAATGACTCAGACAGAAAACATAGGAAAAGACAGTAGTAATGTTCATTTCTTTTCCAACATGTTCATCCTCACTCAAGCAATTAGAAATTTGTATATTTACTGATAATTAAATAAGCAGAAGCAAAACCCCCAAAGCCATGATGTACAGTTATATATTTTCTAACTATTCTTAAAATTTGATTCTTTTAGGAATATTATTTATAGAAATTATCAGGAAGGCATTAGTTTTTCGACTCCTTTTAGGCTTGTTATTATTGTTAATTTCCAATAGAGATTATTAAGTGATGTAACTGTTTATATGTTTTCATCTGCTATGCTATTCACTTGAATAGCATTTTTGCCACCCTGTAAATGTTGAAATACTTACAAAACATATTAGCAAATGTTATATTTGCAGGTATTTAAGGCATAACCCATAAATTTGAGCATGTTGAGAAAAATTCCATGATATCACAGAAATAATGTCCAGAAAAAATAACGAAATTTTATTCATAGGTACAATTATGTTTACTACTGAGTACCACACTGGCAACTTTTAATTTTAAGCATAGTAATCTTTCAGGTGTCAGAAATATCTTTTTCATGAATTTTACATAATATTAACTCTTTATCATCAGTAATGCTACTGGATATTTTCCAAAATTCATAAGTCATTCATCAGAAACTATATTTCATTGGTATATTATGATTTATATAATTTTCTACACAATATTGTAATGGGAACACAGGCTACATAAAATAACTTATGTTGCTAAAGATAATGTTTGCTAACAAATTTAGTTTCTGTGTATCATTTTATAATTATGTATAATTAATGTTTCAGTTATATGCTAAGATGTGAATGTGTAATTATTTCAAGCATCATATTTAGATCTATTTTTTTAATATTTCTTGAATTATTCTTTATGAATATTTATGCCCCTAATATAAGGGTACCTACCTATGTAAAAGAAACACTGCTAAAGCTCGAATCCCACATCAATTCTCACACCCTAATAGTGGGAGACTTCAATAACCCACTTTCAACCCTGGATAGGTCAACCAGACAGACACTCAACAGAGAAATAAGGAGTCTAAAAGAGGTTATGATGCAAATGGATTTAATAGATATCTACAGAAACTTCCACCAAAATGCAAAGGAATATACATATTTCTCAGCTCCTCATGGAACTTTCTCCAAAATTGACCACATTATTGGTTATAAAGCAAATATCAACAGATACAGAAAAATGAAAATAATCCCTTGTAAAATCTACACCGTTTTATTACTTGTCTCTATTTAGGTGTCTGTTTTTTTCTTTAGAGTTAAAAAAAATCAAACCTAAATTATAAAATGTATCTAACAAAAAATTGTCATAGGGATTATCAGCATATTAATCCATTTACTGAAAATATTGATTCTCAAAGGTCTGTGAATCTTCTCTTCAAACATTCTATAGAATATTATTGCAGTTTCTACTGAGAATGTGTTATCAACAATTGTCTTTTCTTTCACAGATTTTGTAAGTTCAAAATATGATATGGTAAGTAATAATAAAAACTGGTTGATCTCAACTACTCATGATCAGAACATAATATAGTATAACAATACTGATGGCATTTATCATACAAAAATTTAGAGGGAGCATCCCAAGACAGTTTTTTTGAGGTGGCTCTTTATATTCAACAAGGCCAAAATAAATGTATTTTTGTAAGTTGAAGATTGCCTAGAGAAACAAGTATTTTCTACTCAAGTTGTAGATAGAATTTATGCTCATGTGATATTTCATTGAGCATTCCCATTTTCTAACAACTATAAGGATGAACCCACCCACAAAAATACCTTGGCACAAGTCCTCTGAATAGAATTTTTCAGAATCCTCATATATTTCCACAACAAGAATGCAGTCCATTTTAAGATATCTAATGAATATTTCACGCTTACATATTATAACACCTCTATTGGCTACTTTTATGTCAACATGACACATGATAGAGTTATATGAAAGGAGTAATTGTCAATAAACAAAATACTTCCACAAATCATTTTATGAGACTTTTTATATAAAAAAATGGTAAATTACCTTTTTGAAGGGAATGGAGGGTTAGAATTGTGGATGATTTTGAAACTTTGGAGTAGAAAATCAGTGAGTACTAGAGCTGAATTCTTCTGTAAGTATTTGAAAGATAAGAATGGTTGGAGCAGTGTCGGTGATGAAGACCTGGATTGTAAAGTTTTATATGGAAGCAGAGACTCCAGTAGACCTTTTGTATGAAGACTGTGGTATCTGTTATGCAGGACCTGAAGGATCAGCTCTTACTAATAAAAAACTAGAAACAACTAAAGTAAAACCTCTGCTTTTCTGCAATAAGAGAAGCTGGTCAGGTGGGGCTGAAGAATCAGCTAGGATTAGGAAGAGACCAGAATTCCTGGGTTGAAGTCTAATAGGAAGTATTTTATCATGACTAACATACAGATGCTGTGTTCTAGAAGCAGCCAAGGAAGTACCTTGTGCTGGCAACTGAACTTAGTAATGTAAGAGTAACTCAGGTGTTGCTAGTTATAAACACACAAAGGGGTTACAGAGAATAGCTGGCAATGGATACTGTGTGGCAGGAATGGAGACCCTGAAGAGAGTCCAGGAGATGCTATTGCTGAAAGTACAATCTAGTTGTAGGAAGGGAATCCAGTACATTTTACATATATCAGAATCCATTCACTTGGATCATAATTATGTTAGTTAAATCACTTTACTTCTATACATATTTAAAGGGAGGGGAACCAAAAAAAGTGGCAATATACACAAAAACAGGGATTTTTTTTTGAGTTCCAAACATTCTACTTGCCATATCTTTCTATCATAGAATGCATGCAAATAAGATGTTTCAAGTGAAAATCGTGTCATTTTTTTCCATTGATTTTGATCCTTAATCTTAAATAGAGGATTTGTTTTGATGATATAAAAACTGAGTCTGTGAAATCCATGGTCAGTTTTTGTCTGCATTTTGACCAGGTATGATTATCCATAATGATCTCCATGCACAACAAAAATAATCATATATAGAAAAATGAGAGCTACACATATTTGTGGATATGAGGATAAATACTTAGAATGTGAATAGGAATTATACTAGTTTATTGCAGTGACATTATAAGGTTTTCCTCAAAGGTCCATTGTCTCACTAGGCAGAGGTAGTAGGCAAATTTATAGCACCTGCCATAATTCCCCACACATTAAGTCATAAATCCACTTAGAAAGCTGTTGGTTTCTCCAAGATAAAATTGTCATTATGGCACCTAAGGATATTATGACATTCTAGTCACTGTTGTGGTTTGATCAAAATACAGTTCTTTAATGCTCTTGAATACTTTTCTCTTTTCTAAGCTTGTACAAAAGCTTAGGTACCATGAAAGCCAGTAATTAGGAAAGAGAGTCCATCTGTATTTCTCCAAGTCAACATTCTAAAATCTGTGTAGTCTTCAGAAATAGGGCCTTGCCATCATTTTCTAAGACATAATTATGGTCATGAAATTGAGTGTAACTTGCGATTTAAAAACTTAAATATATAAACTCATCATGTTTATTCCTCAAATGTTGATTTCTTTTTTAAAAGAGCTCTAATTCTAGCCTATCTAATTCATACCTACAATGATATAAATCATATGCAAACATTATATAAGTATTTTATGTACATATGTATGTATGTGTGGCTTTAAAAAATAAAGCAAATTTTTAATTTGTGTATCCCCTTAATCAAACAATCCCCACATACCCCAGTCACTCTCTCTTCTCCCCCTCTCTTTATCTCCTCCCAAACAAGGGCAGGAGGTCCTGAGACTTTGTTTAAAAAAAGTCAATTATGAAAAAATATATATATTTATATATGTATATACACCTTTGCCTGTCCACCTGAGTTGGAGACTCTTGAAAAAAGGAGAATTACTTTTTACAAGTTGTTTTCTGGCAGCTACACCTGTGCTATATCAATGTATGCCTATCCTAAATAAATAAATATCATAAAAATCCAAAAATAAATAAATAAATAAATAAAATTAAATAAAATACACAGAAAAAAAATAAGCAAATTTTTAAAGAATTAAGTTATCCTCCTATGATCAGATATGTCAAGGTCACAGATGTCTGGGGATATCTATTAATTTCTTTTAGTTTGTATATTTAAATAAATAGTAACTTTCAATTTATTTATTTTTATTATGAATAAAGTCCAAAACCTTAAATTACCTAATCATAAAATGAGGTTCAGAAACAAAAAGAGAATTCTTAGCAGAAAAACTATGAATGATTGAAAGGCACTTGAAAAAGTGCTCAACTTCTTTAGCCATCAGAGAAATGCAAATCAAAACAACTTTGAGATACCACCTAACACCTGTTAGATTGGCTAAGAAAAAAGACACAGATGACTGCTATGCTGGAGAGGATGTGAATCAAGGGGAACACTCCCCCATTGTTGGTCGGAGTGTAAGATTGTTCAGCAACTCTGGAATGCAATATGATGGTTTCTCAGAAAACTGGTAATCAATCTCCCCAAGAACCCAGCAATACCACTTCTGGGTGCATACCCTAAAGATAGACATTCACATACCAAAGGCATTAGCTCAACTATGTTCATAGCAGCATTATTCGTAATAGCACAAACCTGGAAAAAACCTAAATGCCCCTCAACTGAAGAATAGATTAACAAACTGTGGTACATCTACACAATAGAGTACTACTCAGCAGTAAGAAAATTTACAATTTTCTAATGTATATTTAAGTGTGTACAGCTTGATTTCAAGAATTTGGATACCAGTATAAAACTTAGCAAGGTGGATAAACTTCTAAAAAATAGCTAGCATTATGAAATTTTCACTAAAATCACATTATTTTTTCTAATTGTGATATGAAATATTATATTTTAAGTCACTGAAGATATGAATGAATAATATATCTAGGTTCTTGAAAATCAAATTTTAAATTTTAAGTTTGGGGACTGTTTTTTCTTCAAAATAAATGTATTGGGGGCTAAAAAAAACCATAAAAGTTTGTTTATAATTTGATGAAGATCCTCTGAAAAAAAGTTAAGAAGGGTTAAGGAAGCTCACATTTAATCTGTGCAATGTTATGAGGAGAGGAGTTCTGGACAAACTGATACATGTTCTTATGGAAAAGAGCATGTGAGGACATAGGAAAGACCAGTCCTTTGAAGCCAAAGAAACAGATGTCAGAGCAAATCAATATTCCCAACCATTTTATGGTGGATTTCTAGGCTTCTGAACTGTGGAAAAATAGAGTTCTATTGTTCCAACCACCTGCTACATTGTATTTTGCTATTGCAGTCATTGAAAACTTATGCAAACATCCAGAAATAGAACAAAGCAGATTGCCACAATGATGTGTCATTGTCTTTATCTGCTTTCACAGTCTGAACCTAAGCTGTAGCTGTGTGGAAATCATTTGGCATAGATGCCTGAAATATTTAACTTTCAAGCTATTTACAGGAAGTCCTTGGCAAATTTGGGTGTAGGATCTTGGAAATATGTACAGTACAAAGGCTATTTTATAAGTGTCCATTTGAAAAGACACTTAAAATATTTAATTATTAGCTATGAAAGATTTGTTTGTATTATTTTTTTCTATAGTATTGACAATATATGTCTAAATAATTAGGGTTTCTGGATAATTAATCAATTTACTGTAATATGTTTATGTAATTAAAATAACTGTTGCTAGTAATAGTACAAAGCTAAAATCTATCTTCATAAGTAAGCTATAAACAATAGATTTTAAAGTTTCAAAAGGTATCTTTGATATTAATATCTGTATAATTATTAAGCCAGACACCATACAGATTTGTGTTTGTGTGTGTGTGTATGTGTGTGTGTCCCAGAAAGACTATTGAATTCAATAGGAATCTTGTTATAGAAAGTTATGAAAAAATAAGTTATATAAATTAAACTAAATTATGTTAATTACTTTAGAGTTAATAAGAGATGCAGCCACAGTACAAAGTGGATTTTATTTTCTTGGGCATTAGAAGTGTGAATTATAATGTGAGAAAATGTCAGTCCAACTTTTATGTTGAAATTGTGGGAAAAAAATATATCTCTCTTTACCAGTGTAGGTGTGAGGAATTGAAAATGCTCTGTTTCCAAAGAAGAGAAGTCTTTATGTCCCAAAGGGAGAAAGTGCATAATAAAAAGGAGCATTCTTGCCAAAAACTGTTGGATTTGATTTCTGCAGCTTTATTCACAACAAAAACAAATTGTAGACAGTAACCTAGGTCTCCCAGCAACACACACATGAGGATGCAAGGTTGCATTCCATGAATTCACACAATTAAATGATCCAAATACTTGTGTTTTTTATTCAATATGAAAGCTACAAAAGAGAACAATTGACTGGTAGAGTCACATTATATTGTTGTATTATATAAATGGATGATCCATGATAATATTGGCCAAGTACTCTCACTTTGTCTGAGAGTTATAAATACGGATGTACAATCTCTTAGGTAATGGGCTAAAATACACAATAAGATGTCTGTAATACATTCAATCTGTTTTATTTAAACAACAAAAAATAAATTTATTAATGATATTACATTTACTTAATAAATTATGTAATAGTTTTCATCAAGAAATATGAGAAAAAATTAAATTTTTTGTTTAATTTATTAATTAATTTAATAAATTAAATTACAATGTAATACTTTGTAACTATCAAAGCAAAAAAACAATAAGGCACAGTGATTGTAGAATGCAAATCAAACTTCCAATCAATTAATTGACTTGAGCTGTTTGTTCTAGATTTTTTAACATTGTCCACGTATCAAGAAAAAGTGAGTTTTGTATCATATTCTTAGAAAAAATATTTCACGTAAATTTAATTATAATTTATACTATTTCATTCTTAATAAATGTGTTCTCTATACACTTATCATCTAGAAGTTGAATTGAGTGATGGATATACTGCATGGAAGGTGAGGGCTTGAACATTAATAATCATTTTTAAAATGTGGAAAAGATGGTAATCAGGAAATTTCTATTTTCAGTGTCATCTGCAACTTTAATGAACTGTTACTGTTCATTATTAATAACATTCAAACAATAAAATAATTTCCTTAAGATTTTATAATTTTTTTGTTAAAATAAAAGCATACATTGATCAATTCCATTTAATTTGTTATGCCTTAGAACAGACAAGAAACGGTGCAGGTGCATTCTGAACTGGTAACAATTGACCCTGTTTTGAGGACAATGTGCTCAGTGGGTTTTACAAATCATTACATTTTTTTCAATGCCTTGGGAACAAGATACTTGTTAATAGTTTTAATAATAAATTTCTTTTTACTAAATTTAAAATTGTCAGATGACTGCTTATGCTGGAGAGGTTGCAGAACAAGGGGAACACTCCTCCATTGTTGGTAGGAGTGTAAGCTCGTTCAGCCACTCTGAAATGCAGTATGGTGATTTCTCAGAAAACTAGGAATCAATCTCCCCCAAGACCCAGCAATACCACTACTGGGCATATACCCTAAAGATGCAAATTCACACTCTAAAGGCATTAGCAGAACTATGTTCATAGCAGCACTATTCATAGTAGCAAGAACCTGGAAACAACCTAGATGCCCCTTAACTGAAGAATGGATTAAGAAACTTGGTATATTTACACAGTGGAGTACTTCTCAGCAGTGAGAAAAAAATGATATCCTAAAACTTGCAGGCAGATGGTATAGATTTGGAGAATATCCTGCTTAGCAAGTTCTCACAAACTTAGAAAGATAAACAGGGCATGTACTCACTCAATGGGGACTTTAAACAAAACTAAACAAAAAAACTAAGCATGTCCAAGCTGCAAACCAAAACCACTGAATAACTTGGGATCTGAAGCAGTTTGCACTGGCTCCTTGAGGCCATTCAGTCTTGATGTGGGGGTGAGGAAATCAGATGTGCCTGGAGTGGATGTTGAATTAAGCCACCTTGGAACCTTGGGACCTCCTGCCCTTGCTGGGGAGGAGATAAAATGATAAAGATAAGAGTGTGTGTCTGGGAGAGGCTGGAGGGGGAAGGGAGCTTGAACAAGGGGATACATGGATTAAAAAAAATATGACTTTTTTCACACTAAAAACAAAAAAATTGACATAGCTCCATTCTGTTATGGTAGGTCATTCAAATGATATTAAAATCCAGATGATTTGTATCTGTCTCATATATGATATAGTTATTCACTCAGACAAATTTCATCAGATCATCACATTTTGCAAAACTAAAATCTTCTGATAACCAGAAAAAGTAGTAGCTATTTAATTTGCTTGCTCTTTATTTCAAACAGATTTTTCACTTAAGTTCAGTCATTAATTTATTTTTTGTCATTATTTAAGAAGTTACTCATTTTAACTTCGTTAATGCCTATTACAGAAGACAATAATTAGTCTAATAAAGTCATTAACTCGAAAATCTGAAACCTCACGTAATGATTTTGAAGGAGGTTCCTTATTATGGATTTAGAAGATGGGAGAAACTCTGGAAGAAGCTATGTCTGCATAGAAAGATTGATGAGACCTTCAGTGTTGTACACCAATTGGAATGTTATAGGTTCAGAGCCTCAGCTCACTTCTGTGTAGGAAGTAATATCTCATGGATAATAAATAAATCCTTTTGGAATCTGTTAACTTAGAACACCACTAGCTTTGTCCAAATCCAAGCAAAGTTAAACATAGAGTCAGATATCATCTTGGACTTGTAGAAAAACTTCTTCCATCTAATTGTAACTACATCTCTGATGTACTCTCCAAAGTGCTTTAAACTTGACTTGTGTTATTACTTTCTTTGTTCTATGAAATTGCTTCAACCTTGAAACATGAATTTTGGGGTAACAAAATCTTGTTTCCTGGCCATGGCCACTCAAAAATAGCTCCAGAATAAATTTTCTCTTACTTTTTACTAAATGAGAGTTGTGGGAATTTTTATGCTCACATGAGATTGGTTATAGAGCATAAGAAGCAAATAAGGGAAAGAAAAAAAATAACATTAACAAGGGACAGAGGAGAAAAGAAACACAGTAATCCTCTTATGTCTGAATCCATTTGAATTTATATTTAAAAAACAATTTAATTATAGCAGATGAAGCTTCAATTGTCATTTTAAAATCTTAAATTTAAAAATATAAAATATTTTTGGTTGTGAATTTAGCCTTTAATGGCTGAGCCATCTCTCCAACCTGATAAGAAAAAAATCCCAGTCAGTATCTTATTGAGAATTTCAACACTACAAATGAATGCTATTAAGAGGTTTGTAATATCATTAATCCATTGTAGTACCTATAAGTGCATCTTAAATTTGTCATTTATATAACAATCATATACCATTATGTACAATCAAAGATTTATTGTGAAGTCATTTTAACTCTTATATTTCTTTACTTCTGTCATGTTTTCCTCCTTTTCTATTTTCCCTCCTCATTTTCTATTGTTTTCTCATTTTGTCTGGTTTACATTTGTTTCCTCTTCATAAATAGGTTGTGTTCAAGTTCCATTAGAAATAGGAAAGAAAATATTAATATTCTACTTTGAAGTGGATTTTGTAATTATGAACTCATATAAAATTCTCCATAATGATAATAGAGTATCATTAGGTTTCCAAATCTTCACTGACATATGTCTTTCTATATCTCTATTTCTTAAAAGAAAAAAAAATCCTTACTATAGCACTTGATTCAAAGACATCTGACTTATTCCCTATCTATAAAGATGTTTCCTTCTGCATTTTTATTCATAAATTTATTCACTTATTTTATATCCCTACTGGCTTCTCCTTTCTCCTCTCCTCCCGTTACCTCACCTCAACTCACCCCCCTAACCAACCCACACCTCTGTGTCTATTCAGAATGGAGCAGGCATGCCATGTGTTTCAAAAGAACATGGTATATCAAGTAAGACTTACCTGCAATAAGACTAAGCTCCTCCTCTTTTATGTAGGCTTACCCATCGAGATAAGCCAGGCAGGAGGGAGAAGGGAGTTTGAACAAAGGGATATTTGGAATAAAACTTGAGACTTTACTCACAATAAAAATTTAAAAATGAATAGCCTCTTAATAGTGAAAAATAAATTACTATATTTTATTCTAAAGATAAAATAAAAAATAAGTTTATTTTTAATAATAATATTATTTTATTTTTAAAAATAATATTCTAAATAAAAATAAGTAATGTAATAAATTTTGGAGGTTAAAAAAAACAGCCAAGGCATGAGAGACTCAGAAGTATAGCTAGCTACACAACTGTCACATAAACATAGAGGACCAGGTATGTTCCATGTAGGCTCCCTGGCTGTCCCTCTGCCTTTTTAATGTCCTGAGTTTATGATTGAGGGAAGCGAAAATGATATTAGTTTGATAATCTTCATTCATCAAACTCTGTAAAAAATGTTATTGATTGTAATATTTTCTACACTATCCGCAAAAATCACTCACTTCTACATTTTGAAATAAACATTTATTTTCCTTATCTTTAGTCATTATATTTCAGACAAACTTTATTTTTTTAACTCAAATGTCTTATGTATCTCTTTGTAAGAATGGTAGACAAGGAAAAATAGCATCCAGTTGATATAAATGGCTAGTCTAAATATGAGGGCTTTTTTTGCACCTTCTTTGTGAGTAGCCTGCTATCCTGACACTTGCTGTCACATTTAGGTACTGTAGTCAATGTTTTGTCAATAAAGCTTTGGCCAGAACTTAATGAGCAGTCTCTAAATTTTTTCTTTTATTGTGTTGTAAATTATTATATTTTATTATATATATATATATATATTTATTTTTCCCTTTTCTGAAGACAGGTGCTTTCCTCACACAATATATCCTTATTAGAATTTCCTATTTCTCGACTCCTCAAAGCCTTTTTCCACTTTCCTTTCTCCTTTGTTTTGTAGAAGAATGAACTTGTAAGAGGTGACAAAAAAGACAAAATAAAATATAATTAAAACAAAAGTATCATACTGAGACTAGTGAGGTAATCCAATAGCAAAAAATGGAGTTTCAAGAACAGGAACAAGAATCAGAGTCCATCTTGTTCATACACTCAGAAATCACATATAAATACTAAGTTGAAAGCTATAATATAAATGCAGAGAACCTGGTATTGACCCTCAGAATCCCCATGCTTGGTCCTTTAGTCTCTGTGGAGGACACAGAGGAGACCAAGTTCTTCAAATTTTATTATTTTGTATTTATGGATGTTTTGCCTGTATTTATGTCTGTACAACTCATGACTATCATGCCTCTGGTGTCCAAAAGAGGGAGACAGAATTTTCAAGACTGGAGCTACAGGCATGCTGGTGGTGGTGAGAAGAGGACAAGTGAACCTGAATCCTAAATAGGAAAAGCAAGTCCTCTTACCCACTGAGCAATCTCATATTCCTCATTCCAATGTCTTTTTTTAAATAATAATTTTAGTTCAGTTATTTAAACCCTAGGGAAAAAAGTATCAGTGTTTCAGATATGTTGAATATAGGCAATGAAATGAATAAAATACTTTAGGTTTCAAGTATTACAAAAAAGAAGTTAAAATGTGAAAATTTTCATGATGATACGTTGGTTTGTGAAATGATTATAATTAGTACTTCAAGATATACCACTGTAATATATAGATCAACACAAGAGATATACAAACACACCCACACAATTATAACTATAGTGTATTAGCAAATAAAAGCAAACAAAAACAACTAGCAATAAAAATGTAAATGGATGTTTTGAGAATTATTAACATTTCTGAATTTCAGCCAGAGAATACATATATTTATATTCATTCCAATTATTCAATATATATATGTGTGCATTTAACATATAGCTAAAGTTTCAGAAGCAGAACATAATTCTTTATTTAAATTATATAAGAATGTAAACAATGAGATCATGTTACAAAAAAAGAATTTAGAAATACAAATAAAATTGTGTATAGATAAAAACTTAAAAACTGTTATTGGAGATTTTCCAGGTTTTATAAAGTAGTTGAAGTAGATTTTCCTCCAGTAAACAACTTATCTAGCACTGAGTAATATAGCTAAATTGCTAGTATTAGGCATGGTCTTCATCTTTTTGGATCTTAATTACAGATAGCTATTGGTTGTTTACTACCAAGGCATGTGTGCCACTATTTCAATGCAAGGATTATTGTTTTATACTGGTATTTTATGTGATTATTAAGCCTCATAGCTTGGAGAACTGTTGGTTTGTAGATGGCCTCCTTCCTTTGGAAGCTTGTATGAAGCTGTATTATAAAAGCTAATTCTTAGAAAGAGAACATTCATGTCAGTTATCATTCAGGGACCTCAGGTTCTTGTTACTAAAATTCATATTGTCTTCAGCAATAATGACTTATCTTCTACTTCTAGGGAACTAACAACTGACCAACACCACAGAAGAGGATTTTTATGCCTGGTTTTAGGTTTTGGGCTAGGCACTCTTGGCTTTTTAAAGAGAGCATTAGCCAAGATTAGGATAGTTAATTAAAATTATACACTAAAATAAGAACATATAAGGTTTTGTAAGAAAATAGTATGATCCCTTGTGATTTTTAAGCAATCCATATTGTCATTTACCTACCTTCCCTCTCCCTGTATTTACCTTTTCTTTCTTCCGTAAGGAGCCAATAACGCACCCTTTTTCCATTTACTCTATTATGTTTATTATATTGTATACAGATAAGTAGTCATCACTCAGTCCAACTTATGGAAACATCTCCCTTTTTCTTTTCTTATTTTTATACTTAAACTTTTTATATACCAAATCACAGTTCCCTTTCCCTCCCCTCCTGTTACTCACCCCACACCCCCACACTTGTTATTCAAAGAAGATGAGGCCTCTTATGTACAGTCAACAAAGTTTAGCATTAAGGTAAGGCAGAACCAAGATTCTCAGCCCTGTATCAAGGTCGTGCAAGGTATCACTCTATAAAGAATGGTCTCCAAAATCACAGTTTACCCACTTCAGATAAATTATGGTCCCTCTAGACTGCCAAAGCTTAGCCCTAGGCCAAACTCCCAGTCCAGTTGAAAAGAGGGAGGAAGGATTATATGAAAAAGGGGTCAAGATCAAGATGGTGAAAACCACAAAGAAATCGGACCAAAGTATTGGAAACTCACTGACTCTGGATTGACAGCTGGGGAACGTGCAAGGGAACCAAACAAATTCCTCTGAATATAAAGGACAGTTTTGTGGCTTGAGCAGTTTGAAGAAAACATCTCATTGTAACATTGAGAGACTACTGTAGAAAACCATAGCCAATCAAAATACAGACCTGTGGAAAACAATCCCAGTGAGTACATTCAAACAACAATACCACATCTGAAGCTCAGAGAATGTTATGTCAGAGAGATGGAAACGTAATAGGAACCACATGAAAGGAAGTATGATGGAAGATTGTGCCTCTTAGTAAAATCAGAAGATAGGACTGTATTCTCACCAACACAGGTAGTCAAATGTGTGCTGGAAAACCAAACAAACTGAAAGAAGAAAAGGCCAACTAAGTTTCAGCCCTACACATAGAACTACAGGCAACTGATTGAAGCTGGGAACTAGTGAGTTAGAAAGTTGTTCTTACTGTATTCCAGAGTGGCTGAACAAGCTTACACTCCCACCAACAATGGAGGAGTGTTCCCCTTGCTCCACATCCTCTCCAGCATAGTCAGTCATCTGTGTCTTTGATCATAGCCAATCTGACAGGTGTCAGGTGGTATCACAAAGTTGCTTTGATTTGCATTTCTCTGATGTCTAAAGATGATGAGCACTTTTTCAGGTGCATTTCAGCCGTTCATAATTCTTCTGCAGAGAATTCCCTTCTTAGATCTGAATCCCATTTTTTGATTGGGTTATTCAAAGTTTTGGGCTCTAGATTCTTGAGTTCTTTATATATCTTAGAGATCAATCCTCTATCACTTGAAGGGTTGGTGAAAATATTTTCCCATTCTGTAGGCTGTCGTTTTGTCTTAATGACTGTGTCCTTGGCTTTACAGAAGCTTCTAAGCTTCAGAAAATCCCAATTATTGATTGTTGATCTTAGTGTCTGTGCCACTGGTGTTATATTTAGGAAGTGGTTGCCTGTGCCAATTCATGAAAATGTATTTCCCACTTTCTTTTCTATCTAGTTCAAATTGGTTGGGTTTCTCAGAAAACTGAGAATCAATCACCCCAATGACCCAGCAATACCAGTGCTGGGTATATACCCTAAAGGCAGACAGTCACACAATCACACTCTAATGCCATTAGCTCAAGTATGTTCATAGCAGCCTTATTCATAATAGCAACAATCTGGAAACAACCTAGATGCCCCTCAACTGAAGAATGGATTAACAAACTGTGTTACACCTACACAATGGAATACTACTCAGCAGTAAAAAAAATAAAATAAAATAAAAAATGATATCCTAAATTTATAAGCAAAGGGATGATTTGGAGAATATCCTCCTGAGCAGGTTATCTCAAACCCAGGAAGATAAGCAGGGGAGGTACTCACTCATTAGTGAACTCTAAACAAAAAAGAAAAAAGCAAAGCATGCCTAAGCTACATATCACAACCACTGAACAGCTTGCGATCAGAAACACCTTGGACTGACACTTTGGTTCCCACTCCCTGGAGAGGAACACCTGACTCAGTCTTGATGTTGGGGGGAAAAAGCTGGATTTGCAAGGAGTGGAGACGGAACTGAGCAATATGGGACCTTGAGACCTTGGGATCCCCTGCCCATGCTGAGAGGGAAATGGGAAGATGTGGAGAAGAGAATGACCTGATGTGGTGGGAGGGATCATGGGCCTTGAATAAGTATATACAAGGATAGAAAATGTGACGTCTTTATTCATAATTAAAAAAATGGAAGAAAAGGAAAGTTGGTCTTCCCTAGGGAAGAGGAAAAGTAGTGGTCTAGTGCCTAATAATCATGAAAACATACAAGTCATATTATATGGCCATTATATACATATATATGTGTGTATGTAATATACATATATTATTTTATGTAGCATATTGATTTATAAATGTATATACTCTAATAAATAACACATGTTATGAATAATTATTACTGGAAATTATTGAAATTAAAGTCCACTAATGGAAAAATATTATTAAAATTATAGGCCAATTATTGAGTTAATTATTGAAATAGAGGACATAACTCTGAATGAAAATATGATGGAATCTGGAATGTTTAGAAGAAAGTGAAAAAAGAAATTGCAAATAAAATATATTATAAAAAAGACAAAACAAACCCCAATCATTGTAGCAAAAAGAGAATTATCACATAATCTAAAGATACTTCTCTGTGTGTGTGTGTGTGTGTCCCAGAATAAAAACTGTAAGATTATTTCTTTTATATATATATGTGTGTATATAAATATGTATATATATACATATATATATATATATGTCTTTACTTAGTATTGCATTTTCACAATCCTCACAGGAGTTTTGTTAAAACTCTCCTTGCCATTAATGTAGGCATTTACAGAATTCAGAATGTGAGCATGTAATGGCCTTTTGTTGGACAAGTTTGATGTCAGATTTGAAGCATAGCAGTGAGTCAAAATGTTGTGTTTCTACAGGAGAAAGAAGGCTCACCATGGAGGGTAGAATAGTCATGGCCAAGACAGCTGGCAGCTACAACAGTCAGTGGTAAGTTACTTCTTCAGCCCTTATTGCAAGAGATAGGGACCATAATTCTCTACTCAGAGGTGGGATCAGCAGAGGGCGACTCCAGGCCATATACAGTTAGGGTGAGATTGAGGCAGGCATTTGTTGCACCCTGAAAACCCTTGTTTGTGTGTCAAGTACCTCAATAGATCAAGCTGTAAAAGCCACTCATACAGTTCCTGCTTGTTTACTGAAGTGTCTTCCAAAGTTTTGCTGCAGAGTCTGTGATATTTTCTGACCACAATTTCCCAGGACCTTCATCACACCCTCCACTTCCTTCTTAATTATTATGGTTGTAAAAAGGGGAGTGGAGGCTGAGATAGTACACAGCTAACAGTTCTGGGAATATATGTAAATATTCAGGAAGTTCTTACATCTCATCTCTTTGAGTATCATGAGAATTCAAATTTAGAGATTAGTTTCCCCTAAAATCAGTCAGTCTTGCTGTTCTTGATGCTTTAGTGTTATTGTTAAGGAAAGAAAAGCCTTCAGAGGACCACTTGTCAAACTCTGCACCAATCAAAACAGCTGGATTTGTAAATTCCATAGATATTTTAATTCCACCTTGCCCCTGCCAGTTCAAGTGTTATTTTTTTTTGTTTATTTTTGTTTTTTAGGCCAAAACTGTTCCCTTATTATCCAATGATAATTCACAGTGTAAGAAAAACATTCCATATCACTTCCCCTTTTCTGTTTAATAAAAAAATAAGGGATTCAATTTCAACATAGCAAAATTATATATAAAAAACAGCTATCATGCAAAAATTACAATCGTAATAACTAGACTATCTGTATTTAACAAAATTAAAGAAGATAATATATCATCAATCTTATGTTTCTGAGTCCAATGTTGCACATGTAATTTACCTTTTAATATAACTAAAGAAAACTATAACATTGATTCTTAATACAACTCATAGGAAAATACTGATTTCACAATTGTCATAACTTATAGGCTCTTATTACATATATTTGTGGAATAAGGTAACCCATAATTAAGGTTAAAACACAAAGAAGAAACTCACTGTCCCCACTTTACTTCAGGATAAATTCCAGTACAGTACATGCCATACAAGGCTCATGCTGATCTGTTAGTTATTAATCTCCCCTGTCATTTCTATTTCCACTACTACTTTATACCTGTGAAACTCTAACACAAAGCTTAAACAAAACTATGTTTTCATTGTTTCTAAAAAAAAATCACATTTCTTTCCATGGATAAATCACTTTGAACACTTCAAAAAATGATAACACTAAGTATATCGTTCTGATCCTCATAGGTTCTTACATTTAAGATATACATGTACCTTGTTATTTATTCTATTAGAATATTTCATCATACTTTACTGAAAGTTTAAGTGTCTATGAAATCTAGTAAAAAACTTTGTCTGCTTTACCATTTACATGAACTATTTGTTATGCCTTTGTCACCAATATCATTCTAGTATTTTCCTATAAGTGGGGTATACCATGCTATCTTAATATAATCATTTCTTCATGTTTATAGCTTTGCACTTTGACATCATTTACCTCCCTCTCATCTAATGAATGTATACCTTCCCTCTCAGTCTTCATGTTGCCTATATATCCAAATAAGCATATCTCCCTTTTCTACCTCTTGAGATGTATAAACTCTTTAATTTGCCAATTAATAAAAATTAGTAAATGATGTATTATAACTGCCAAAATAAAGACAATGACTGGGCAGAATTGTGCATACTAGACACACATCTTAACAACTAAAATTTATTATAAAATCTAGGACGAGTGAGAGGAATCTGTGGGTCAAAGCAACTTCCCACAATGTCAATGTTCTCAGATTGACAATTTGAACCCCTTAGTGAAAGGACACAACTGGTTCTCATCTTAAAGCTGCCCTCTGACCACTAGAGAAAAGCTACTGGACATCCACATACAACAAACATTAATATAAATTTGCAATATTGATGCTAGGCTTTTTTTTATGTCAGAGAAGAGATTTGTGAGGACGATGAGTAAATTGCTCTCAGCTTCCAGAAAGTATCTTGTATTTTATTATGATTCCAATGATCAGTGAGTGATTTTTAGGACATGCCCTTCATGGATCTGGACACTATTGCCACTTGTTTCTTTAATTTGATATACATCATTTCTTGTTTTTGTGATGCTGAGAATACCCACCATTTCCTGTTTAATACTGGATGAAAACTTTCTTTTTTTAATTTTTTTTTTGTATTTTTTTTGTTTGAATTTTTAAAAAGTAACACTTTCTATTCTTGTATATCTTTATTCAAGGTCCTTTCCCCCTCTCAACACATCAGGTCATTCTCTCTTCTCCACATCTCCCCATTCCCCCCAAGGGCAGGCAGTCCCAAGGACCCACTGTCCCAATATTGCTTAGTTCAGCATCCAAACCTGAAAAATCCAGTTTTCTCTGCCCAACATCAAGACTGAATCAGGTGTTCATCTAGGGTGAGTGGGATCCAATAAGTAAGTCCAAGGTGTTTCTGATCCCAAGCTGTTGAGTGGTTGTGGTTTGCAGCTTGGGCATGCTTTGATTTTTTGTTTGTTTGTTTTATTCTATTTTATTATTATGAACAAAGAAGTCACACTCTCTATCCTTGTATATACTTATTCAAGGTCCCTCTCCCACCACATCAGGTCACTCTCTCTTCTCCACAACTCCCCATCCCCTCCCTGGGCAGGTGGAAGGTAATCAAAAGTTCCCACTGTTCCCATATTGCTTAGTTCAGCCTCCACTCCTGGCAGATCCAGTTTTCTCCCCCCAACCTCAAAACTGAGTCACGTTTTCCTCTAGGAGGAGTGGGGTCCAAGGAGTCAGTCATTCCAAAGAGTTTCTGATCCCAAGCTGTTCAGTGGTTGTGGTTTGCATCTTGGGCATGCTTTTCTTTTTTTTGTTTGTTTGTTTACAGTCGACTAATGAGTGAATACATCCCTGCTTATTTTTCTGGTTTTGTGATACCCAGCTCAGGAGGATATTCTCCAAATCTATCCTTTTGCCTGCAAATTTTAGGATATCATTTTTTTCTTATAGCTGAGAAGTACTCCATTGTGTAGATGTACTACAGCTTGTTAATCCATTCTTCAGTTAAGGGGCATCTAGATTGTTTCCAGGTTCTTGCTATTACAAATAACACTGCTATGAACATAGTTGAGCTAATAGCTTTGGAGTGCGACTGTGCATCTTTAGGGTATATACCCAAAAGTAGTATTGCTGGGTCCTTGGGTAGATGATTCTCAATTTTCTAAGAAACCACCATACTGCATTCCAAAGTGGTTGAACAAGCTTACACTCCCATCAACAATGGAGGAGGGTTCCTCCTTGCTCTGCATCCTCTCCAGCATAGGCTGTTATCTGTGTCTTTTATCTTAACCAATCTAATAGGTGTCAGGTGGTATCTCCAAGTTGCTTTGATTTGCATTTCTCTGATGGCTAAAAATGATGAGCTATTTTTCAGATGCCTTTCTGCCATTGTTAATTCTTCTGCTGAGAATTCCCTTTTTAGATCTGTACCCCATTTTTTGATTAGGTTATTCAAGGTTTTGGGGTCCCCTAACTCGTCAGTAGATGAAGTTGTTTGTTGGAAACCCTATCGTTTACATGAACCTTACAAAACCAACTAAACAAGATTCCACATTGTCTAGTTATCTGGGATTTTACTGTATTTTAATTTTTCAGGGGTAATATAAAATAAAACACCAAACACTGTACAACTGTTAACATAGGTACAATAATCTATGTGAGCATACTTTTTATTGGGGAATCATGAATATTCAAAACAACATTATACAATATTTTAGGCTAGAAACAAAAACATTTATTATAAATAAATCAATTTAAAAGTAGATTTTCTTTGCTAAATATGTATCATAATATACATGTATAATAGCAGCTTTAATGAGATGAAGACATGAAGTTACAAAAGCTGAAGGGTCATTTTGTCTATAATGAAACATCACTACCAGTCTGGGTTATATGAGATTCTGTCTCAAAAGCATTAAAATTGTTCTAAGGCCAATGAGATCCTGAATTTAGAAAAGATACTCTGTCACATTGCTAGATCAGCATAATTTCTTTCTACATTCTAAATTTTATGCTTATATTCATGAAATAAGTGTAGCTACCAGGCCTTAGGAAACAAAGACCATCCCAGAAACAGCAGAGACACACAATGAAGAGATCAATATAGATCATTCTATTTCACAACAACTGCTCCTGTGGTTCAGATATGTACATGAAAAGGAAACAGAAATACTAAGAGCAAGGATACCAAAATCTGCTCTGAAATGGTCTCTCCTAGAAGTGGCTGTATAAACAAGACGAATGAGGCATTAGAGTTATCAAAGGGCATGTTAATGTCGAAGAAGAATTTTATGAGTTCCCACATCTAGATGATCTACCAACAACATTTAACTACTGGGAAAATTAATGATTCACCTCTCCTAGGGATAAGGCTTCTTACTGGTTGTCTGTTGCAGAGTGGTTTATACTTACAGCCTTTATACCATAAAAAATAACCAAACAACAAAAACAGATTCAGCAGGTTTTAGTATATATAGTTGTCACACACACACACACAGACACACACACACACACAGACACACACACACAGAGAGAGAGAGAGAGAGAGAGAGAGAGAGAGACGGGGAGCATAACTCTGTGTGTGTGTTAGAGAGAGTAACTGTGGTCATAGGAGGATGAAAAGAGCAGGTAGTATTGTAACTCTATTTTAATTATACTTTAAAAATATCCAAGAACCACAAATAAGATTAAGCATTTAAATCTTTTTCTGTTTCTACAATTATTATAAATTAATAAAAGAAGGTAAGTCGACTGGGAAAAACAGTAAAATCAATAAAAACACCAAATCTAAATCAATTCTTACTGGAAAATAGCAAAGAAGCTCTTGTTGCAGTTTTGATACTTTTCTTTTTGTTTTTAAAGTGGGGCAAGACTTAAGCTTTTATTGTTACTTTATACTTTTCAGACATAATCACCATCACACCGGAGCTCATCTAGTAAAGTTTTAGAAGGCTGGTGACTTCATCAATTAGTTCTACTGGTCCTGGCCCAATTTCCAGGACAGTTCAAGAGCCCAGTTCCATCTGAGTACATCCAGTACCTTTGATTAAATTTACTTCAGCCCCAACATTTTTTCCTGGGTCAGTAATTCAATGAGGGTGTTTTCATCTGTGGCTTAGACCACCAGTTTGGGCTGAAATTTCATTTCATTCATGCTTTTGGAAACTAGTGTGTTTCTACTACTGTATTACTAAATTTGGTGTATACTTTATCTTATAAAACTAAGGCTGAGGATTCTATTTCTATTCATACACACACACACACACACACACACACACACAAACACACACACACAGAGAGAGAGAGAGAGAGAGAGAGAGAGAGAGAGAGAGAGAGAGAGAGAGAGAGAATATCCTAACTATAAATGGTATTGGACAAAATTCATTTTACTTCTATACAAATAAATATTTATATGTTGTTAGCTCAAAATTAAATATCATTCAATGAGACTTTTGTAGTAACATGACAAGCAAATGTTAAAAAATAAAAAAAAAATATTTGCACCTTTTAAACATTAGGAAATGTTCAAATCTATATAGGTCAAATGGAACAAGCACACAACTTTTATTTGACCTAAGTTTACACTCAAATAAACACATATTATCTGTTACAAAATTCATCAGCAGTATAAATAACTTGAATGTCAGCCAGGCATTCTAAATGATTCTTTAAAATGTGCTAAAAAAGTCTTCTGGATAAATTTAAACCTGAAGAGGATAGTAAGTATAAATTAAATAATAAATATTCATTAAAAATTATTTCAAGTTAGATAAACTACTGAAGCATTAATTGGAGAATATAACTTTAAGTTTATCTATTTTGTGCTTCTCATCTTAGAGGAGCTAAAACATTTGAGTTGGTACTAAACACATTCTATTTCACATCTTAAAATTATAAAAAGTCACAAACATAATTAAATATAGGTTCACATATACACATGAACATTTTATGTATGTAATATGTATAGAACATATGGGGTACATTATTAAATTGTATATTCTATCTGAAAATGGTACTGATAAAATTCACTAGGAGATTTACAAATTCATCAAGTGATTTCCCCATAATAAATAACAACAAAATAAATTATCCTAGTGTATTTAAAATCATAGGTTACCAAAATCCTTGCTAGGAAAATATTAGAATGTGTATCTAAGCTAAGATAAAAATAATGAAGGAGATGTTATGGATCTACTTCTTTTTTACAAGTCATGACCGAGTAGGAAATGAAAGTTACATGAGGGAATTATTTGGCTAGATCTACAACTTGAAAATTTTCCATTTAAGTTGTTTATATCTGCTCCCCATTTTTAGTCGTCTTCTTTTTAAAAAATGGAACAAGTTGGTTTGATTAATTTTTTCAAAAGGCTTTGTTTCTATCAGATGTATCTCTGACCTGAATTGGAAAGATACCTCTAGCAAAAGCAGTTTAGCAACACTATAGAAGAAAATGCCTCTAAATATTTTTATTTTGCTCATGAACAATGGGCACACAACTTTAATATGACATAATTTTGTTTAATATTGCATAATCAAACTTGCAAATAGCATATTTAACATAAGAGAACAGTGTGCAATACATAGGATGTGCTGATACTACATGACATTTATAGTATAGTATAGTAGAGTAATGATTGCATATTCAATCATAAGAATGAGTAAATGAACATAAATATATTTGTAGAGCACCCATGAAAAAGGAGTACTTGGAAAAGAATTTTTTTACCTTCTTTATTTATTTTGTATTTACCAAGAAAAACAGTAAAATGAATTTAAAATGCTGAGAAGTTAACAATATCTATGAAGAAGATATAAATCATAACTATGACTTATCAAGGATGATAATGCAAATAAGATTACTACACATATATTTACTTTGTGTTCAGCTTTCCCTCTGAATTTTTTCTTTTTCATCCCTGTATATCCTTATTCAAGGCCACATCAGGTCATTTTTTCTTCTCCACAACTCCCCATCACCTCCCTGGGCAGGGAGCAGACAGTCCTATGGTCCCACTGACCCAATAATGCTTAGATCAGTCTCCACTCCTGGCAAATCCAGTTTTGTCCCCCCTCCCTCAAGAGTGAGTCAAGTGTTCCTATAGTTGGAGTGGGATCTGAAGGGTCAGTCTAGGGTGTTTCTGATCCCAAGCTGTTCAGTGGTCATGGTTTGCAGCCTGGGCATGTTTGGCTTTTTTGTTGTTTGTTTGTTTAGAGACCACTAATGAGTGAGTACATCCCCTGCTTATCTTTCTGAGTTTGTGATACCTCGCTCAGGAGGATATTCTCCAAATCCATCCATTTGCCTGTGAATTTTAGGATATCGTTTTTTCTTACTGCTGAGTAGTATTCCATTATGTAGATGTACCACAGTTTGTTAATCTATTTTTCAGTTGAGGGACATCTAGGTTGTTTCCAGGTTCTTGCTATTACAAATAATACTGCTATGAACATAGTTGAGCTAATACAATTGGAGTGTGAATGTGCCTCTTTAGGGTATACACCCAGAAGTGGTATTGCTGGGTCCATGGGGATATTGATTCTCAATTTTCTGAGAAACTGCCGTATTGTATTCCAAAGTGCCTGAACAAGCTTACACTCCCACCAACAATGGAGGAGTGTTCCCTTGCTCAGCATCCTCTCCAACATAGGTTGTCATCTGTGCCTTTTATCTTAGCCAATCTAACAGGTGTTAGGTGGTATCTCAAAGTTGTTTTGATTTGCATTTCTCTGATGGCTAAAGATGAAGAGCACTTTTTCAGGTGCCTTTCAGCCATTCGTAGTTCCTCTGCTAAGAATTCCCTTTTTAAATCGTACCCCATTTTTTGATAGGGTTATTCAGGGCTTTGGGCTCTAAATTCTTGAGCTCTTTATATATCTTAGAAATCAGTCCTCTATCACTTGTAGGGTTGGTGAAAATCTTTTCCCATTCTGTAGGCTGTCATTTTGTCCTATTGACAACAAAGTTATAAGATGGAGAATAATTAATTTGTAATATCTATCACCTATAAGAACCTTAAGTAAAGCTAAAATTTGTGTTTTCTTTGCTTGAAGTGAGATGTTTAAGATTTAAATTTATTGGATATTGGACTGTTTTATGCAGTACCAAGAATTATTGTTTGCTCTGATAATCTATTTGTCTAGATAATAATACTACCATGTTTTCTGTTACATGTGAAAGACCTGTCCCCTCCCATAGCTTCCAGTTCCGCTCCTGGGACCAAGTGCTGTCTGCAGAGTCCCAGTGTACTCTGGGGCAGGGGCGGATAAACTCTGCAGGTCATCATACCTGGAGCTCCTGCTGAGGGAACTTGCACAGCTACCCCCCCCCCCCGGACACCTTGAACTGAGCGAGCCAACATCTGCAGGGGTCTCTGAAGGACAGACTCAGGCCCCACCCAGAGGTGAGGAGGTGTCAGCAGGCCCAAGAGCCTATATCCCAGCCTGAGAGGGAGAGTTCAGTTCCCATAGCTTCAGGTTTCAATCCCGGGACCAAGTGCTGTCTGCAGAGTACCAGCTCACTCTGGAGCAGGGGTGGATAAACTCTGCAGGTCACCAGACCCACAGCTCCTGCTGAGGGAATTTGCAAACCTACCCACCGCCCCCTCAAACTGAGCAAGCCAACATCTGCAAGGGTCTCTAAAGGACAGACTCAGACCCTGACCAAAGAGGTGACAGGAGGCACACAAAGCCAAGTGCCACAACTGACCAGAAGCCATCTAATCGTCAACCACTGAAGTCATGGGCAAATATCAGTGCAAAAAATTACATAATAATACAAAGGACAACATGGTAACTCCAGAAGAGAGTGGCGATCTTACAAATACAAGAGTGGAACTGAGCAATGAAGAGGAAACAGAAGGAAGCAACACCAAAAATTCCTTTTTGATGATCATCGAAGCTCTAAAAGAAGATATGAAAAAAAGCCTTAAAGAAATAGAAGAAAATACAAATAAAAAAATTGGAAGGGAAGAAAAAATCTATGAAAGAAACATGCCAGGAACTAAAAGCTGAACTAAAAGCTGAACTAAAAGCTGAAATAGAAGCAATAAAAAAGGCGCAAAATGAGGAAAAGATGGAAATAGAAAACCTGAAGAAAAAAGCTGGAACCACAGATACAAGCATAACAAACAGAGTTCAAGAGATGGAAGATAGAATCTCTGAAGTGGAAGACTCAGTAGCTCAAACAGATATATCAGTCAAAGAAAATAGTAAAACTAAAAAAGCTATAACTAAAAATATTCAGGAAATCTGGGATACCGTGAAAATACCTAATTTGAGAATAATAGGAATAGAAGAAGGAGAAGAATACCAGCTCAAAGGCACAGATAATGTTTTCAATAAAATCATACAAGAAAACTTCCCTAACCTGAAGAAGGAAATGCCTATAAAGATACAAGAAGCTTACAGAACACCAAATAGATATGATCCCAAAAAAAAAGTCAGCCTGCCATATTATAATCAAGCAACAAAACATACAGAACAAAGAAAAAATTTTAAGAGCTGCAAAAGAAAAGGGCCAACTCATATGTAAAGGCAGACCCATCAGAATAACGCCTGACTATTCAAAGGAAACAATGAAAGCTAGAAAGACTTGGTCAGCAGTTATACAGATGCTAAAACAGCATGGGTGCCAAGCTAGAATACTATATCCAGCAAAATTATCAATCACCATAGATGGAGTAAACAAGGTATTTCAGGACAAAATATCAATGGTCTCAACTCTCCTATAAAACGTCACACACTAACAAGATGGATACAACAACAGAAGCCATCTTTCTGTTGCCTAAAAGAAACACACCTCAACCACAAGGACAGACACAGGCTTAGAATAAACGGTTGGGAGAAGATTTTCCAGTCAAATGGTCCTAAGAAACAAGCAGGGGTTGCAATCCTAATATATAACAATGTAGACTTTAAGCTAAAAGCAATTAAAAGGGACCAAGATGGTCACTACTTATTCATCAAAGGAAAAATTGGTCAAGAGATCCTTCTACCCAAAGGCAAAGGAATATACATATTTCTCAGCTCCTCATGGAACTTTCTCCAAAATTGACCACATAATTGGTCATGAAGCAAATATCAGCAGATACAAAAAAATGGAAATAATCCCTGGTAACATATCAGACCACCAGGGCCAAAAGTTAGAGTTCAAAAACATCAAAAACCAAAGAAAGCATACCAGCTCATGGAAACTAAACATCACTCAGCTGAACTATCTTTGCGTCAAGGAAGAAATTAAGAAAGAAATCAAAGTTTTCCTAGAATTCAATGAAAATGAATCTACAACGTATCCAAACTTGTGGGACACAATAAAAGCAGTCTTAAGAGGAAAATTCATAGCGATAGATGCCTACATGAAAAACCTTGAGAAATCCCACACTAGAGACCTAACAGTGCAGCTGAAAGCCTTAGAACAATTAGAAGCAAACTCACCTAGAGGGAGTAGATGGCAGTAAATAATCAAACTTAGAGCTGAAATCAATATAATTGAAACAAAAAGAACAATACAAAGAATCAACGAATCTAAGAGTTGGTTCTTTGAGAAAGTTAACAAGATAGATAAGCCCTTAGCCAAACTAATCAAAAAACAGAGAGAGAGAGTGTCCAAATCAACAAAATCAGAAATGAAAAGGGGGACATAACAACAGACCACCAGGAAATACAGAGAATTATCAGGTCATATTTTGAAAATCTGTATTTCACAAAAATGGAAAACCTAGAAGAAATGGACAGCTTTCTGGACAGGTACCATCTACCAAAATTAAATGAAGATCAGATTAATTACCTAAACAGGCCTATAACCCTTAAGGAAATTGAAACTGTTATTAAAAACCTACCCAAAAATAAAAGCCCTGTCCCAGATGGTTTCAGTGCCGAATTCTACCAGACATTCAAAGAAGAATTACTACCATTACTCCTCAAACTATTTCACACAATAGAAACTGAAGGAATATTGCCAAATTCTTTTCATGAGGCCACAATCACCCTAATACCCAAGCAACACAAAGATACAACAAAGAAGGAAAATTACAGACCAATTTCTCTCATGAATATTCATGCGAAAATTCTCAACAAAATTTTGGTAAACCGTATACAACAATGCATAAAACATATCATTCAACATGAACAAGTAGGCTTCATCCCAGAAATGCAGGGCTGGTTTAACATATAAAAAACTGTAAATGTTATCCATCATATAAACAAACTAAAGGATCAAAACCACATGATCATATCCTTAGTTGCTGAAAAAACCTTTCACAAAATCCAACACTCCTTTATGATTAAAGCCCTGGAGAGATCAGGAATACAGGGAGAATACCTAAATATAATGAAGGTGATTTACAAGAAGTCGACAGCCAGTATCAAACTTAATGGAGAAAAACTCAAAGCAATCCCACTAAAGTCAGGAACTAGACAAGGATGTCCTCTCTCCCCTTATCTATTCAATATAGTTCTCGAAGTTTTAGCTAAAGCAATAAGAGAACAAAAAGAGATTAAAGGCATTCAAATTGGAAAAGAAGAAGTGAAGCTAACTTTATTAGCAGATGATATGATTGTATACATAAGTGACCCACAAAATTCTTCCAAGGAACTGCAGCAGCTGATAAACACCTTCAGCAATGTAGCAGGATACAAGATAAACTCAAAGAAATCAGTAGCCCTTCTATACACTAAAGATAGAAGAGCTGAAAAAGAAATAAGGGAAACATTACCCTTCATATTAGCTACAAATAGTATTAAATACCTTGGAGTAACTATAACCAAAGAAGTAAAAGACCTATTTGACAAAAATTTTAAATCATTGAAGAAAGAAATTGAAGAGGATATCAGAAAATGGAAAGCTCCCCCATGTTCCTGGATTGGTATGATCAACATAGTAAAAATGGCAATTCTACCAAAGGCAATCTACAGATTCAATGCACTGCCCATTAAAATCCCAACACAATATTTTTTGGACCTTGAAAGAACAATACTCAATTTCATTTGGAATAACAGGAGAGCTAGGATTGCCAAAACAATTTTACTCAACAAAAGAACCTCAGGAGGTATCACCATCCCTGACTTCAAGATATACTATAGAGCTACAGTAGTAAAAACAGCCTGGCACTGGCATAAAAACAGACTTGTGGACCAATGGAATAGAATTGAGGATCCAGACATTAACCGAAAAACCTATGAACATCTGATCTTTGACAAGGAGGCCCAAAACATTCAATGGAAAAAAAATAGTATATTTAACAAATGGTGTTGGCATAGCTGGATGGAAGTGTGTAGAAAAATGCAAATAGATCCGAGCCTGTCACCCTGCACAAAACTCAAATCCAACTGGATCAAGGACCTCAACTGAAACCCAGCCACTTTGAACTTGATAGAAAGGAAAGTGGGAAATACGCTTCTACAAATTGGTACAGGCGACCACTTCCTAAATATAACACCAGTAGCACAGGCACTAAGACCAACTATCAATAAGTGGGATCTCCTGAAGCTGGGAAGCTTCTGCAAAGCCAAGGACACTGTTAATAGGACAAAACAACAGCCTACAGAATGGGAAAAGATTTTCACCAACCCTACAAGTGATAGAGGACTGATTTCTAAGATATATAAAGAGCTCAAGAATTTAGAGCCCAAAACCCTGAATACCCCTATCAAAAAATGGGGTACAGATTTAAAAAGGGAATTCTCAGCAGAGGAACTACGAATGGCTGAAAGGCACCTGAAAAAGTGCTCTTCATCTTTAGCCATCAGAGAAATGCAAATCTGTTAGATTGGCTAAGATAAAAGGCACAGATGACAGCCTATGTTGGAGAGGATGTGGAGCAAGGGGCACACTCCTCCATTGTTGGTGGGAGTGTAAGCTTGTTCACTCACTTTGGAATGCAATATGGAGGTTTATCAGAAAATTGAGAATAAATCTCCCCAAGGACCCAGCAATACCACTTCTGGGCGTATATCCTAAAGAGGCACATTCACACACCAAAGGTGTTAGCTCAACTATGTTCATAGCTGCATTATTTGTAATAGCAAGAACCTGGAAACAACCTAGATGTCCCTCAACTGAAGAATGGATTAACCAACTGTGGTACATCTACACAATGGAATACTACTCAGCAGTAAGAAAAAATGAAATCCTAAAATTCGAAGGCAAATGGATGGATCTGGAGAATATCCTCCTGAGCGAGTTTTCACAATCACAGAGAGATAAGCAGGGGATGTACTCACTCACTAGTGGTCTCTAAACAAACAAATAAGAAAAAAAGCCAAACATGCCCAAGCAGCACACTACAACCACTGAACAGCTTGGGATCAGAAACACCCTGGACTGACCCTTGGAACCCCACTCCAACTATAGGAACACCAGACTCACCCTTGAAGGAGGGGGGACAAAACTGGATTTGGCCAGGAGGCGAGACTGGTCCAATCATCATTCGGTCAGTGGGACCATAGGACTGTCTGCTCCCTGCCCAGGGAAGGGATGAGGAGTTGCAGAGAAGAAAAATGTCAAGATGTGGTGGGAGGGGGAAGGGACCTTGAATAAGGATATACAGGGATGGGAAAAAAATTTTCAGAGGGAAAGCTGAACACATAGTAAATATATGTGTAGCAATCTTATTTGCATGACCACCCTTGATAAGCCATGCTTATGATTCTTATCCTGTTCATAGTTATTGTTAACTTTTCCTGATTTTAAATTCATGTTACTGTTTTTTTTTGTTGTTGTTGTTGTTAAATACAAAATAAAGAAGGAAAAAAAAGAAAAAAAAAAGAAAAAAAGAAAGACCTTAGGATTTGGATAATTTAAAGCAATTGATTTACTCTTTTAAAATTGTTTGTTACTGATTATACTGGCAGCATTGCTTTCAAGGTAAACTAACAAAATATTTTAAAAATATAAATATTTAGAAAATATATTTTTATTTAACATATTAAATAACCTTTTCAACAATACATAATCCAATTATTCTATTTCCTTTATTTTTCAGTTTAACTACCTGATTTGATGTTCATCTTTATTGCCAACATTTATAATTAATTATATAATTATTTGAAATAAGAATATAATCATTTGATGAATATATCATTATGAATTCAAAATTATTCTTCTACCATCACAAAAAAATGTATTTTACTATACTATTTAATGTTTTCATATAGAATACAGTTTAGAAAATACTGCTATATTTGCCTTACTATATTTTGATGTCTGTTTTGTCATGATTATAGCATGTGCAGACAAATAATCAAAGAAAAATAATTTTAGCAACCTAAGGTGATAGATGATGTTGCTGTTATACTTTGATGAATTAAAAAAAAGAGGCATAAAAAAGAAAATATAATTTAGAAAAGTATATGAAAGGAAGTATGACAAAGAGATCATGTGAATGAGCATATGTGTGTATTGTGAAAGAGAAAGAAAGAATGATAGAAGAGATTACATATAAATGGTATATGGTATAGATAGTTGATAGTAGTTGGTATAGATAGTTGATAGTAGTTGATAGATAATACATGATGGAAGATGATAATATACATAGATAAATGATGTATAGTTAAGATAGATAGATAGATAGTGAGATAGATAGATAAATAGACAAAAGGGAAGATGATTAATAGATAGATGATAGATAGATGATAGATAGATGATAGATAGATAGATAGATAGATAGATAGATAGATAGATAGATAGATAGATAGATAGATAGATGGAGCCTACTATCCTGCACAAAATAAATTAGCCCAAGATGTTGATTAAATAAATTCATTAGGTCATTGTTATGTACCAAGGTGACAATAAATTACAGCATTTTCAGTGGCTTGATTACAAAACGACAGCCTAAAGAATGGAAATATTTTCACCAACCCTACAAGTGACAGAGGACTAATCTGTAAAATATATAGAGAATTCAAGAAATTAGAGCTCAAAACCCTGAATAACCCAATTAAAAATGAAGTGCAGAACTAGAAAGGAAATTCTCAGCAGAAGAATTACAAATGAATGAAAGATACATAAAAATGCTCAAAATCAAAACATCTTTGAGATAACACCTTACACCTGTCAGAATGGCTAAGATCAAAATCACAAATGACAGCCTATGATGGAGAGGATGTGGACCACTGGAAATACACCTCCATTGTTGGTGGGAGTGTAAACTTGTTCAGCCACTCTGCAATGCAGTATGGAGGTTTCTTAGAAAACTAGGAATCACGCTCCCCGAGGATCCATCAATACTGCTATTGGACATACACCCTAAAGACACACATTCATACCCCAAAAGCATTAGCTCAACTACATTAATAGCAGCATTATTTGTAATAACAAGAACCTGGAAACAACCTAGATGCCCCTCAACTGAGGAATGGATTAACAAGCAGTGGTACCTCTACACAATGGAGTACTACTCAGCTGAGAGAAAAAAATGATATTCCAAAATTTGCAGACAAATGGATGGATTTGGAGCATATCCTCTTGAGCAAGATATCTCAAACCCAGAAAGATAAGCAGGGGATGTACTCACTCATTAGTGGACTCTAAACAAAAAAACAAAGCAAAGCATGTCCAAGCTGCTACCACAACCCCTGAACAGCTTTGGATCTGAAACTCCTGGGAATGGCACCTTAGATCCCACTCCGTTTAGAGAAACATCTGACTCAGTCTTGATGCTGGGGTGAGGAAGTTGGATCTGCCAGAAGTGGATGCTGAACTGAGCAATATTGGGACATTGGGATTTCTTGCCCATGCTTGCGGAGGAGTTTGGAAGATGTGGAGAAGAGAGAGTGACTGGAGGGGGTGTGAGCGGGAAAAGACCTTAAATAAGGATTTATACAGATAGAAAAGGTGACTTTATTCATAAGAGAAATAAAAGAAAAAAGAACCTAGAAACAATCTAGTTGCCCTACAACTGAGGAATGAATTAATAAGCTGTGGTACATCTACGCAATGGAGTAATACTCAACAGTAAGAAACAATGATATTCTATAATTTGCAGGCAAATGGATGGATATGGAGAATATTGTCATGAGTGAGGTTTCACAATCCCAGAAAGATAAGCAGGGGATGTATTTATTCATTAGTGTACTTTAAACAAAAAGCAAAGCATGGTCCAAGCTGCAAAACAAAACACTGAACAGCTTGTGATCTGAAGCACCTTGAAATGGCACTTTCGAGCCCATTCCCTCCAGAGGAACATTTGAGTCAGTCTTGATGTGTGGATGAGGAAAGTGGATTTGCCTGGAGTGGATGATGAACTAAGCTACCTTGTGACCTTTGTACCTACTGTCCTTGCCAGGGAGGAGATAAGGATATGGGGAGAAGAGTGACTTGTATGGGTAGGAGGGGAAGGGCATTTTAACAAGGACATACATGGATTAAAAAAACAAAACAAAACAAAACAAAAAAACGAGAAAACACAGTAGCTGGTACTCATGCATCCATTTGCATTAGCTGTGACATATTGTGCTTTCTTTATCTATTGCTGAGCCTAACTGGATTAGGAAGATTTAGATTTTATTTTTTATGTATTTTACAGAAAAGACAAGTTTTATTACTGTATGGATTTTTATCTATTCTGAATGTTTTGCTTTTTTATATAAGGTTTGGCATTGATTTTCAAAAAACAATAAAAAAACCAAAAGACAAATAATACAAAAAAATCGGCTGTCAGTCACAAAAACCATCACACCTTTATGATTTTGCAATGAATATTAAGTTGTTTGATTAAATTTGAGGAAATGTTACATTATCTTCTTGAAATCATTTTTGTAATTTGCTATAATTAGTTTGATTTTGTACAACAAATCTCTACCTGGATTTTCTATTCTGCATTTTTTCTAAGTTTATTCTCCCATCTAAAATCAAATTTTACAATTATCATACCTTTATACTATATCATAACATAAAACATAAATTAGAGAAAATAATATAAGATTTCAATAATATTTGTTATCCATTTAAATTCTTTTTTTTTTTCTGACATTTGGTTTTCTTTTTTTTTTTT